>DWMY01000152.1:0-42114 GCA_018249775.1 Heliconius hecalesia formosus
TCTGTGTTGAATTAATTACGACTTAAACTCTCCACTAACAATTAAATTTTGTTTACTTTATTGTATAAAATATTACATAATAGTGCTTCAAAAATATATATTTTTATCAACAGTCATATAACCCAGACGTTTCCCTTACCAGCGCGATTGCTATATAATATTCGCAGGCAAGCCTTGCCTTGAGTTCATTCAAATGACGATAACTTTTTTTTAATGAACCGATTCTGATGAACTAAACTTTAGTAGTTAAGTTGAGTTAAAACAAAGCAATTGGTGAAATTTTCAAGTAAATCGGTTCAGTAGTTTCAGAGAAAAATGCGGACAAAAATATGTCGACAGACAGACAGACAGACAGACAGACAGACAGACAGACAGACAGACAAGAAATTAAAAAAAAATTTTTTTGCTTTCTATTTTTCTTTTTAAGTGTCCCTCTATCCATTTCAGTCAAAATTACTTAATGTACAGACAAAATATTTTTACTGTCTTATTATATATAGAGATAAAAATATTTATTAAACTAGTCGTGGCCGATAACTTTGTTTGGTTTACATGATAACATGTACAATTGGTGACCATGTTGTCTCTCGTACCGTAAAAAAATCTATAAATCCACTCTTATTCCTCCTCTATACTTCCTAACTTACCTACATGTCAAATTTCAGATTTCGAAGTCGAGTAATTTAGTTTTTGCATTGTCTGTCAGTCACTCAATGACAGTAGAGTTTTATACATAAATTAGTATATACATAAAATTTTTAAATTCTAATCCGTCCGTCGTATAGCGGCAAAATAGATTAAAATATGTTCAAAATATTACCTAGAAATATGAAATGCAGAGGACCTCGGCAAGCAAAAAGTTTTAAGCCCCGCTTACTAAATGGGTCGAAAGCCAGTTAGGTTAGACAACAAAGTGAAGCTAGCATGATATTCTGTAAACGGTTGGATGCAAATAAAAATATTTTTTATTTCCATTCCCTTTTTCTATGCTACCTGTTGGTTTTTTTCTTATATTTTCATATAAGAGATTTCCTTCAGATTTTAGTTTGGAAGAAGGTATTTTAGTGACAAGTCTCTCCGTTCTCCTCTTTCGATGTAAGAGATGTAAAAAAAATGTGCAATAGGTTTAAAAAAAGTGCATTTTGATGAATAAAACTTAATGGTTATGGGTTCGAACCTCGATCGTGATATTGGATTATTTATAAAATATTATTACTTAAAATAAAATGTGAACCAAATGGTTCTTTGTATAAAATAAATTTTTGAAAATCCAACTTTATGGAGATAAATTTGTTTTAAAATATGAAACGAAACGTATAATATAAAATTAAAATTATTAGTAATAAAATAAAATATTAATTAATATTTTGCGAAGAGGCAAGAGAAAAAACAAAATAATAAAAAAATGTTTGAAAGTGGGAGATTATATTCGTTTATAATATTAGATGTTTTTATTTATGTTAGCTCCAAGTCTCGGAACGGAATGAAATATCTTCATCTAACACTGGCTTCCCTTACCTACTATAAGCAGGATATAGAAGGAAGCAGTGAGAGAAAAGTGGTGTAAAATATTATAGTTTATATTGTATTTAATACATTAAATGACATAAGCTTATAATAATGCTTAGAGGCCTTCGCAGCACAGTGGGACTTAGATATACGAGTATTCTTACATATATACGAAGCTTGTGGGTTCATTTACTACTCAGGGAAATCAATTATTTTTATTTTCTCTGACCTAAGACAAACCGCGGCGTTCAATTCCGCCACTCAACACCCAATGTCTCAAAAAATGGGAATAATGTGTCCTTGCACTAGGTCTTCCCTCTGTCTACTTTACTATTAAAAATCACAAATAAATTGCAATAATTCATTAATTAAATATAAATATACATTTCTTAGCTTACAGCGTTTAGCCTAATTTCTAACAATCGCAAAATACTACTAAAAATCACATCGCAATTGCATATTCAAATTATACAAAGAAAAAAAGAAAGCGTAGAGAGTATAAATATACAAAATATTAGTAAAAAGAGTAAGTAGAGTAGAGAGTAGAGTAGAGAGTAGAGTAAGCTTTAAGTTGTTACGCTTTACTCAAAATTATGATACTTTATAAATAACAAATAGAAAAAAAAACCAGTACGAGCAGGAGTTGTAGCTTCAATAATAACTAAAAACCAAACAACGGAGAATCTTTAAACTAATCCTACAAAAAAATCACTCACAAAACAATTACAAAAAAAAAACACCAAAACACATCCCTAAAAAAAACAATTTTTTTTTATTTAAATTAAGAAGCTAATTAAGAAGAGAAAAAGACCACCAAACTCACCGCCAACCGAAGTGGTGGATACGATCGCGGTAGTTCGCAACTCGCTCTGGCCACGCTACGGGCACGGCCGGCCACGCCGCGGTGTTATGCAGTAGCGACAGCGCGCGCACCCATCCCACCCTCTTGCCACTCCAAATATCCGCTTCACCCTCACCCCTGTACTTAGCGTCGTGCCATCGATTCATTGTAGACGGTTTTTATCACAATTGGTACAGCCCTTGGGGAAATTGGGTCATTCAGTCGGTTCGTTGTAAATAATAATAATAATAATACATATTTAGGATTTACATATTGGCTACACAAATGTGATTTTTTTTATATTGTTTACATAAATTGTAGTTATGTTTTATTCTGATGTGTGAGCTATGTTACTGTAAATCTAAATCCGTTCAGTAATTTTTGCTTGGCGGGTAGAGGACAGAATTAGTGTCAAGACACTCCGTTATCTACTATTTAGGTATATAGCATGAATATGGATAAATACGATATGAAAAATATTTACATAAGTATAGTACAGTCAATATGGGTAACTTTGACAGATACTAACTACAGATACTAGCTGATATTTTAAGATATATTTTACACTATATCTTAAAATTTAAAGCACATTGTAAGAGTGTTTTTGTTTTATTAATGCTTTCATAAAACTTTTAACAGATAGACATTCGCATAAACCTTTTAAAATACAGCAGTATAGAAGATAATCTGAATTTTGTAGTCTGTCAAAGTTACCCTTATGAATTGGGTAACTTTGACAGACAAAGAACCATTCGTATTTATTTATATACTAGTACAATATTTGTATACTATATATTTTTAATGAGTATAAAAAATACTTAAAAAACACGTTTTATAAAAAAACTTCTAAGCAAATTAAAAAGAAAACAAGACAAAATAATTTAAGCAAACAAAAAAATTGTAAGAACTTGAGTATTAATTGTCTATTCAACGACTGATGAGATATTGCTGTGTTTGTAGTGGCGAAATTCAATGACACACTTTATTTTCTTACCAGAGTAGTGGATTAGAAATAATACTTAATTCGCTCTATAATTTGTTTCAAACCTTAATCTATCTTTTGGAGACAAAGCGCGGCGTTGAGTTCTTCCACTCAACACGCAATGCCTCCAGAATTCGGCAGAAAGTGGGGAACGGAGTATCTTAACACTAGGTTCCCTCTGCCTACCCTGCTGTGTGCGGGATACATCGTGGAGCTGAAGAAGAAAAGAATTAAAATATTAAACACAAAACCATTTTTTCAATTCGAAACAGTAGTTTCCGAAATAAACGATCAAATAAAATGTTTAAAAGCTTTATAATAGTTAGTAACATATAGATAGGACTTGATTTATTATTTTGTCGTCAATTAATGGGTATCTGTAATCAACTAGTAGTGCTTACAATATAAATAATATTATTTTTAGAATAGAGCTATAATGGGAAAATCATCGGAATGAATTTGAAGTAATTTAATTAACCAATAGTTCAAAAATTACAAACCCAAATAAATTCCTTCACGTTAACAATTTTGCGTTTAATGTTAATTTCGTATTGTAGAGTAACACGTTTTCCCGCACAGCAGAGAGAGCTTATGTCACCAGAGTTATAGAATAATCCTTTGTCTCTCATAGCCCCGGCCCGGTCTGGCCTGGTGGTAGAGGAGCACAAAAGGAAGTATAACTGAGCGTCTAGATTCTTTAAGCGGCAAATTGCCAGAGCAAGGTCCGAACATATAGCCAAAATTGGCGAGAAGCTTGAGCTACTCATCAGTTCTGGGCGCTCTTAAAGGCGGCACTTGGCAACTTTAGCTAGCTTTCGCTTCCGCCATTACGAAAAGGAAATGACATCTTGGTCCACACGGCAAAAGAGAAAGCTGATCTCCTGGGCGCTCTCTTTGCCTCGAACTCGACTTTGGATGACCAAGGAATACCGCCGCCGACCATCCCGCGGTGCCAGAGCTCAATGCCTGAGGTTACAGGCCTATTGCTATTACCTCCCTACTCTCAAAAGTCATGGAGAGCATCAACAAGTGAACTTCTGGTTGACCTAACCCACCGCTGGGCTGCGGTTATTGAAAGCAAGGGAGACGGGCACGGGACACTCCTTGATAAACTTCTATCCTATGGGCTTCCCCCATCCCCAAATCCCATTTATCGTATCGCCAGTCTTTCAAAATACTCCCCTTACAGCCGCGCCCAGTATGGGCCTTAATGTTTCGAGGGACTGCCAGTATCGCGATCATCTGAAAAGCAAGGCCAAGTTGGCCTCGAAGAAACTGGGGGTCATCAATAGAGCGAGGCGGTACTTCACGCCAAAACACCGATTAGCCCAGGTTCGGCCTCATATGGAGTACTGTTCTCATCTCTGGGCTGGTGCACCCCAGTATCAGCTTGAACAGCAGCATACAACGTAGAGCCATTCGAATTATTGGGGACCCAAAGATCTGTGAAAGGCTTGACACTTTGACTTTGCGTAGAGACGTCTCCTCGCTGTGCGTTCTCTACCGCATTTATCATGGGGACTGTCCTGAAGAACTGTTTGACCTGTTACCTGCCGCCGAATTTTCTAACCGCACAGTACGTCACAAGTTAAAATATCATCCACACCACCTAGATACGTGGCAATCCACTATTACTGTGCGGTTTCGTAGGAACTTCCTTCCACGCGCCACAGAACTGTGGAATGGCCTACCCGCGGCAGTGTTTCCAGGTCGATATGTCATGGCTACCTTCAAAAAGCGCGTCTATCTCCACCTTAAAGGCCGGCAACGCATCTGTAGCTCCTCTGGTGTTGCACGGGGTCGTGGGCGGCGGTAATCACTTAACATCAGGTGACCCCTAACGCTCGTTTGCCTTTTACTTTTCCATTAAAAAAACCATCAGGTTTTGGGGGTGAGCTATGACGCTAATTTACCTGATGTCCTCTACGCATCTGTTTTGCACATCAATAAATGTTAGAGGTTCCTAGCACTTATTGTAATGCAGACGATAGCACATTGCCGTACCCTCCGGGCGTACAGGTCTTTTTCAGGAAATCGTCGACCAGTGCTGAAATTAATTGCTTGTGCTTAAAGTGAATCCCAGTATACAGGGCCTATTGCGATCATCTGGAAAACAAAGCCAAGTTATCTTTGAAGAAAGTGAGTGTCATCTCCAGAGTGAGACAGTACTTCAAAAATACCGATTCATTCCGTAAAGTGCTTAGGTTCAGCCTCATATGGAGTTCTCTTCTCATCTCTGGGCTAGTGTCCCCGGTATCAGCTTGAACCATTGGATAGCATTCAGCGTAGAGCCGTTCGAATCAGTCATCGTTAGGGATTCAATAATCTGTAAAAGGCTTGACACTTTTAAAATGAAAATAAGTGGGGATCGAATCCACAACTAGTCGCGTTTACAGTCCCTGTACCCTTGCGCCACAAATGACTTCATTATTAAATAATAACATTAATTTATTCCTCTGAATAATAATAAGAAGAATAGAACACATAACGATCGCGTTTACACGTGACCTTGCAAGTTAAATGGCGTAACATAACACCGCACTTCACCCTTCCATATACGTTTAATAATAAAAAAATTAACTCCAAATCGTTATTTACTCAAGACGGATGGCAAAGTTGTCTATAAAGAATATGTACTTAGAACCATCGCGTGCAATGAACAATGTTTGTTGAGCAAATCTAAGACAGCCGCGAGGGCGCCTTGATATTATGCTTAGAAAATAATACTTTTATGTCTATTACTATTGGTTATTCTATATAATTTGTTTATTCACTTAATAATGATATTTGAGAATACTTATTTTCTAAAATAAAAATCCATTCCATATCGCTCTAGAAAGATTCTAAATCTTTTCCCGTATAGCAGATTGGCAGATTTCAACATCGCATTGTCCAAAGCGGAATATATATATATATATATATATATATATATATATATATATATATATATATATATATATATATATATATATATATATATATATATATATATTTCCCTTATTTAGCTTCCCACTCTATCCTGCCCATATTATGGTAGGCAGAGGGAACCTAGAGACCTATTCATAATATACTCTTTTCTTGTTAAGACACTTCCATTTTTTTGCTGAATTTTGGAGCGGCAATTCTCAACTTAAGGACAACTCAACGAGGAAATTTAAATATTAAATATCTCATTCCACCGAGTGGGAATCAACCCTGCAACCATCGAGCTTACAATCGCTCATACGCCCCAGTGCCACGACGGTTCCTGGTTATTATATTTATACTATATTTTAAAGGTTTAAGGAAAACATATACGTTACAAATACCTACTGTAATAACGATATAGTCAAAATTTTATCGCTTCCTATTTGTTTTATGTTTAACTAAAGTAATTAATTGTATAGGTATTGAAATGGACAAATGAATATGTATTCATAAATAATGTTAATTAGTTAAAGTGGTTACTCTGTTATTGGAATGTGAATAAAAGTTGTTAAATATGCATAATTATATTGAAGAATGATATTTTTTTTTATTTTCCCGCTCTGGTAGACGATGCGTGGTGTTTGATTCCGCCACCCCAAACGTAACATCTAGAATATCAAACGAAAAGTGGAGAGTGTCCTAACGCTAGGTTCCCGCTGCCCCATCTGCTATATGCGAGATACAGTGTGCTGATGAAAAAAAATTAAGTTTTCTTGAAGTCTCATCAATAGTTGGGGTTCCATAAATATTATTCTATTTGTAACAACGAAGTCAATTGCAAATATAATCGGCCACTTTGCATATTATAACAGTAACTGAAACGGAGAAAAACTGACATTGCGAATGAATTAGAAATTTTAGCCAACTGTTGCAGTTAGCAGGAGGAAATCAATAAATTATATAGTAATATAAGTATTCGTCTTTAAGACCCTTCCGTTTATCATTTTCCGCCGAATTTTATGCGTGAAAATCTTAACATGAGGTTCCCAGGTTTCCTTTCCTGTTTGCGGGATACAGCGTGAAGCTAAAAAAACGTTATAAATAGTCACAGCTTCTAACTAATTCAGTTGTTTTAGTAATAAATAACGATATAAAATGTTCTACGCAACTATACGGGAAAATACGTGAAAGTTCGTGCTAGCCTTGTTAAATATCTCTAGAATTAGTTCAACAAAATTGATTTATTCGCCCAATGAAGGTTTACCAGCATAACTAATGAGAACTCCGCTAATATATTTAACGAAGTTCCGCTTTAGAGCTTCCATACTCCTTTGTGCATTCCACTCGATCGACTTACTCAATTTCCACTTGTCTATACTGTGTATATCGATATCGAACAGTTTATTAATTTTGAAGTAACTATGAAATGAATTTAGTAAACTGAAAGTTTTGAACTTGATTCGAACTCAACGCTGGTTGTGGGTGCGGTTCCCAGTTGAGGGAATTAATTATTTTTGATTGCTCGTTCTGTTAGCTAGACAAAGCATGGTGTTGAGTTCCGCCATTTAGTGATGTCATGGGAAAATTGAATAGGTATATATATATGTATGTATGCCAAATGAACACTCTTAGTAATTACCTTTGGGTAGCGGCATTTGTAAAAATCTCCCTACACAGATGCTAACAACATAAATAAGTTGTAATAAGTGTATAAGAATTTCCACGTAGCTTGATGAAAACGTATAGCTTAGCGGTCAGAGCGTTTGGATGGTTTTTCGTTTAGTTCATATCCTTCAAATTTTAGTCTACGTTCAAATTTTTATTAAAAGGAATTTAATAAACCTGTAGTTTACTTTTGATATTGTTTAATTTTTAGGGTTCCGTACCTTTTAAGGAAAAAAGGGACCCTTATGAAATTACTTTGGTTTCTGTCTGTCTGTCCATCCATCTGTCTGCATGTCTCTCTGTCAAGAATCTTTATTTCAAGAACGCTTGGAAATATCGAGTTGAAATTCAAATCATATACTCATATAGGCATTACTGATTTCCTGTTCTAAAATGTAAAAAAGTGTAAAAAATTTTTTTGCACTTACCTAAAATCATATATTCCCTTAATAATGTCGAAATACGCGTTTTTTTCACTTGACCTAGCATTGTGAAATTTGACTGCTAGCATCTACAAGTTCAGGAAAAATTCTGAAAACTATATGTATAGTTGTGGTTAAATTCTAAAGAATAATAAATAGTGAAGAACGCGTATTTTGACACCATAAAAGAAATCAAAATTAATAGGGTACTTCTGGTTAACTTAGAATTATGAGATTTGGCACCTATTATCTACTGGTAAGTACTACCTGTAGATAATAGGTGCCTAATTTCAACTACTAGTTTAGGTAAAAAATGTAATACCATACGTTTGTGGTTAAATCTTAAAAAATAATAGTCTTAAAAGGGAGGCAAAATTTTGTATTAAGGCCGCTGGTTCAAGTGAGGTATCAGGTGAAAGGGCTCTTTATAAGCAAAACCTGAATTTCAAAAAGAGCTCGAGGTCTCCAATTTGGTAGGGAACCCTCGGTGAGTGAGCCCCACTCGCGCTTGTTGCTTGTTGTTGTTGTTTTAATAAATGTACAAGTTTGAGAGGCCGTCGCGTTTACACTCTAGCAATGCGTGCGGCTGCATAGTGCCTACTTATTAACATGATCATTGTAGGTTCTATTCGCACTTGGGGGATTGTATTATTTACATTTTTTATTCTATAATAACAAGACAAATCGTGGCGTTGAGTTCCGCCATTCAACACCCAATGTATGGAAAGTTGCGCGGAAAGTGGGGATCGGAGTGTCTTAACCAGGTTCCAGGAAGGCCAAAAACTAATTAATAAATATAAAGTTATAATTTCGGACAGATTAATTAACCGATTAGCTTTGCATGCATTTATGCATTTGACTTCACTAAAATAATAAATTCTACAGAATATAAAATAAGTAATTTACTACCATTGGAAAATGAATTTCAGCCTATTTTAACTATTTATAGGTGCAACTGACTGACGTATGTATTTTCTATTTAGTAATAGTCGGCCAATTATTGTGTCAGAATTGTCTTTATTTGTGATATGTTGATCGTTCTTGTTACGGCTTCAATTATGGCAGTCTGTCAATCTATTTATATTTTTTTTATTTACGCTGTATCCTTCACATACACAAACGTAGCAGGGTAGGCAGAGGATACCTGCAAACCTAGACACTCCGTTCCTATCAAGATACTTCCGTTTCCCACTTTCTGCCGAATTTGCATTGTTATCAGGGCGAAGAAAATTAAAACTTCACGCTGAATCCCGTTTGTAGCGGGGAGAGCAGAGGGAATTTAATGTTAAAACATTTCTCTGTCCTCTTCATGTCCTCTTTCCGCCGGATATCCGAGGCATTACGTTTATGGAACTCAACACCGTGCTTTGCCTCGTTACCAGAGTGAGAAAATGGAAATATTAATAAATAGTGGTAGTGGAGTGGTAATCGAACCCACAACCGCCATGATTACAGTCACATGCTTGAGCAACTGCGTCGACTGACCACTGGAGACAAGTAAAAGTTGGAAACTTTCTACCATCTACATCCACGCCTAAAATTTTAGTTTTCGACCCACAACACGAGAAGGCAAGATACAGTTAGCTCATTCTCTTATACATTTCGATTTTGTTTTCTAAAAATAAGTACCTACGGTATTACTAAATTAAGAATAAGCAAAACTCAACAGAACCCGAATTTATATATTTTATATTTAATTTGTTATTTTAGCTCCTTTATTATTCTTTCATTCAAATTTTAATGTCTAAATATTTTATTTTTATAGAAAATGAAGTTAAGTAAAATTCTTCATTACCCGATAAAAGGAAGAAGCTATAAATTCGAGTGTATTTTTTTTATGTTTGTTACCTCAGAACTTTTGACTGGGTGAACCGATTTTCATGACTTTTTTTATTTGAAAGCCAGCTTTCAAAACAGGAAGCACCTGTGCTACCCGTATAGTCCCATTTAAATTTGGCCCATTTCTGACAATGTTATCTATGAGAAAATAACATAAGTTTTAAATCTGCTTTAAGTTTGTGCATGTTAAATGGACAAATAACTCAATATCACACCAAACAATTTCGATGATTCTTTTTTTATTGGAAAGTATACTCGTACATCTCTAAGATACTTTGATAAGAGTTTGGTGAGGTTCTGATAGTGTTCAGGTTGGAGTCAGGTTTTTTTTAAATTATAATTATTTTATTTTCTATATTGTATTACGATATTTATTTTTTCGTTGTATCCGCTATCTGGCAGGAAACGCCGAGAAAACCTGATATTAACACATTTTTTTTCCAACTATGGTGACTATATAATTTTAGCCAGTTATTTAAAGTGCGTTTAGATTCATCATCTACCACAGAAAATTGAGAATAAAATAATATAGCACAAGATTAAACCCAATATAAGACTGTTGTATCCCGCACATAGCAGAGTAGGTAGAGGGAACCTGGGAACCTAGTGTTACAACTTGGTGGACCCCGTAGTTTTGCTTCGTTACCAGAGATATTAAAAATAATAAATATTTTATTTAGTCGGATGGGCGTCAAGCGCACAACCTCAAGTTAAGGCCAGCGCCATAGCACAAGAGCACAAGCATGCCTCTGCCCAAAAGAATTTCTATGTAATATGTTGAAAAGATCGGACGTCACGCAGGGGTACTAGAGTATTACTGTACCCAACGCTTATGGGTTCGATCCCCGCTCTGAAATTAATTATTATCACTAGTTTACACGCCTTATTACTTTCGCCAAAATGTGTGTGTTTTTATATAGATTCTAGTGCGCTGAGTACGGAATAAATTATGAAAAAAAAATCTGTCACGTGTCTGTCACAAAATATTTATTAAATACATAAATCGAATAAAAGTTCAAAATAATAAATGAAAAATTAGTAATAAGTGTTTTAATTACTTTTAAATTTAAATTTTATTGTTTTTTGAAAATTTTCTTGATCCGTTTCCCTCAAAATAGTCCAGCAGTAGTCACCTTACATTCCTCCCAAAAACCTTCGTGTTTGTCTTCAAATATCTTGAGGTCTTCGTGGAAACGCTAAACCTGTTAGTCACTTAAGGCGCCCAAGTTTTGAGGCAAAAAGTCCAGGTGTCAGTGAAGAAAATATATCTTAAGTGACATAACGCCTAGATATACCATGGCAAAAGCAAAAATCATCCTTTTTGTTGAAATGAGTGCTAAAAGATTGGCTTCGATTACGGTAGTAAGACACTTTAATATTTTGTGCCAATAAGTTCCACTGTTATAGAAGAGAAGCAAGCCACCAAGCAAGCAAGCACCTTTAGTTATTGATAGTTGCATGTCTCGAACAAGGTGATTTAATTCACTTCGTCTCAATGAACATGGCGTTTCATTCTCTTCCATTACGAAGTTGTCATCATTTTCATCATACATAAATGGATCTTCCCTGTGTTGGTGACTTATACTTATACTTGTACACCTGGACATAACAGATTCAGGGTTTCTGAATGTGATATTGATTTTGAGACTAATAGAATGTCAGGATACTGAATTTTATGCTTATGTTATGAATTAAAGCACGTAGTTTTTGTCATACAAAAAAAATGACTGTTAAGTCATTTTCGTGATTTGACGGTTCTCTTCGCAGTATAGGCGATTCAAACGGAAGATATATTTTTTTGCTCGATGTCCAGCTTATAAGAATAAGTCGGCAGCTTTCTCAAAAAACGTGTGGGGCCCACTTTTTATCTTGATTAGCCATCGGGAAACCAAATATTGCAAATATTCTGTTTTAAGACTGTCCGATTTCGGCCTACAATTCATATACTGTAAATTGTATTATAAATAATACTATACAGAATAATAAAATAATTACAAATATTAACTGTACGCAAACGTTACAAAAACAATCAGATCTTAATTTACACCATCTATGACACATTTTGGTAAAAACAAAACAACTTTATTTCATAAAAACACAAGAACACGGAAAATAGTATCAAAGATTAAGTTGCGGAATACTTAATTGTTGCCATAATATAAAAATTTGACAGGACAGATTATTTTCAAACATATATTTAAAAGTTTAAAATTGTTAGACTAGTGAATTATTTAATAATATTTTCACATCTTCGCTCTGGAATCAAGACAAAAATCCCGGCGTTGAGGTCCGCCACTCAAAACACCATGTCTCGAAAAATTCAGTGGAAAGTGTACGTGTAGTGTAATGGAATATATGAACACTAGGTTCTGTCTGCCTACTCTGCTGTACACGAGGTACAATGTGAAGCTGAAAAGAATTTTTGCAAAGATGAGAAGGATTAATTTTTCATGATTCCAACTTGGGAAAAAATAACCTAAAATAAACAATAACCAACGGGCTAGCCACACACTTTAACTAAGATGTAGAGTTTGAAGAGTTAAGGCTTGCCGAGTCAGAAACTTGGCTCTATTATCTAATAACTTTTTGAAAGTACAAGCCATCAGTTTGGTCATTTGTGTGTTGGTGGAATTTCCATAAAAATTAAATAAACCGAGTATTTATGTACAAAAGTTTAGTTCTTATATAAAAAAAATAAAATAAATCAGCTTCACGCTGTATCCCGCACACAGCAGGGTAGGCAGAGGGAACCTAGTATTGAGACACTCCGTTCCCCACTTTCTATTTTTAAATTACATAGTAGCAATAGCTGAATACCAAATAAAAGCATAAAACGCTATCGAGGCGTAGTAACGCAGCGTGTAATTCCCACTATGGGCAGTGAATTATTTTCATTTCCTGATAAAAAAGCAAAGTGGAGTGTTGAGTTTCGCCGGTAAGCACGCAATGTATCGAAAATTGAGCAGTGTGTGGGTAACAGTAATATGAGAACAGGAATGTGAACAGCTGTATCCAGTATATAGCATCGTGGGCATACGGATAGAACTGGATTCCGTGCCCACGATGCCATATGCAGGATATACATCTGTTCTCATTATTGTTCTCATCTCTACGCTGGTGCACTCCAGTATCAGCTTGAAACATTTGATCCCATATTGAACAGCAGTTCAAATCGAGGGGATCCAATGATCTGTGAAAGAGACGTCTCGTCGCCGTTCTCTGCCGCATTTACCAAGGAGCATGACGCCGAAATTTTTAAACGCACAGCACATCATAAACTCAAATACCATCCACTACTGTGCAGTTTCGTAGGATATCGCTTCCACGCGCCACGCAACTATGGAATAACCAACCTGCCGCAATCGTTCCAGGTCGAGACGACCTGAGTACCTTTAAAAAGCGTGTCTATCTCCACTTAAAAGGCCAGCAACGCTCCTATAACTCCTCTGGTGTTACAGAGGATCGTGGGTGGCGGTGATCACTTTCCATTAGGTGACCCGTACTCTTGTTTGCATTATCTTTTCTATAAAAATAACAGCGTGAAATTAAAAAACAAATGTAAAATTACATAAGGTGCAGCTGTAGTTTAGTAAATAATTATTTGAACCTACAACGTAAAAAATGCAAAAAAAATTGTTCATAAATTTTTAATGTTATTGCCTTTTACAGAACAATATTTCTGTAAATAATATTTCTGTAATAGCGACCTCTGCGTGAGCTGAGCTTTGTACTTAAATAACAGTGATATATGAAGAGAAAGTACCACGTAGTACCGTAGCACATTCGTAGCTGGCGCTCATTTCTTTATTTTATTTTATTTATTTTATCAAATATTCCTAAATATGGCCGTCGTGGCGTAGTGGTATGAGAGTGACTGTAAAAGCGACGATTATAAGTTCGATTCCTACTTAGTTGATTGAGCACTTAACATAGAATGTCTTAGGTTTCTGAGAAGAAAAGGAGAACGCAGTGGGATGACTAGTCAATACTTTTGTCTCATCTATAATATGTTTGTGGTGAACAAAGATAAAAACCAATTTTAAAAATTCACCATTAGAATGCTACATTGACACTGAGTAACATAGGCTAGGAGGCTATTTATTTCTAGGATAAATTAGGGACCCTACTAAAAAATCAATAAAATAGGGATAAATTCACTTTCATCGCAAGCGCTGCAGAAAGTGTTGAAGATGGAACAAAAAAATGTTCTACAAAATTAAAGAACATATCTATATCTAAGAAAAACTTGACGATACTATATGTCTTACTATAGTAGTTTTGATAATACAACTACTTTTTTACAGCCTAATATTAGATCGAAATGCTGACTATAACCAGAGCATGATATTCATATCTTTATATGAATCCTTATCCAAATAAATAATTTCATATTCGAGACTGTTTAAATATCTCCAGTTTATCTACTCTTTAAATTATTGAAATCGGTAATTACATTTAAAAGACTTTATGAATTTAAAAATTCCAATCTGAACAAATTATATGTTTTTTACAGAAAAATTATGTTTTGTAGTCACCAACAAATACCACTGTTAACTTACTGTACAATGAAGTTTAGGAAAAAAGCCGACGCACACCAGTCCTTCTTCAAGGACGTCCTAAGATATAAGGACAAGTGAATAAAATGGTATTTCTGAGAGGTATGTTTTTACTAAACATACTTCCCAGAAATACCACTTTAGAGGGAATTTTGCATCAATGTTGATGAGAAGGCGAAATGTTTATATATTTATGGATACATAGAACTGCAGGTACTAGCGAAGACGTCACGGTGAAACTAAAGAAGAACACACTGAGCCAATATGGACAGGTTGAGTAAGTGAGTGATGAAAGAAAAGCAAAAAAATTATTTGAGTAATAGATTGGTTAGATTTTTTAAATTTCTTGGTTAGATAAGTAATTTCTATTGTTTTATTCTGATATTAATACATACTAGATTTGATTAATATATGTAGAGGCTACTGATGATGGAGAGGCACGAATGTGCGACGGTAAACGCGACAGGTTGTGGGTTTGATTCCCACTCGAGGGAATATTTAATATTTTAATTTCCTTGCTTTGGTAAAGAGGCCAAGCGCTGAGTTGAGATCCACCACTCAACACGCAAAGCCTCTAGAATTCGGCGGAAAGTGGGGGTCGGTTTATTTTTTTAATTTTAATTATTTTCCTTTTCTTGCTCTGGTAACAAGGTGAATCGCGGCGTTGTGTTCCGCCACTCAACGTACAATACCTGGAGATCATACTTTATTCTTTCTTCTGAAAAGTGGGGGGCGGAAGTGTCTTAATGTAAAGTGTCTCTAGTTATAGTTTTTTTATTTCCAAAACAATCTAAAATTCTCATGGATCTTACGATAATAATATTCTTATTAATAGTCTTTATAAGTACACTACGGATATACATATAAAAACACGACGCTTTCCACGTGATAAAGTTTACTTTACGCCTTTTACTTTTTTAACTTACAATTTGATTAGTTGAATATTCTCTTAAGACAGTATTTAACAACAATATAGGATTAAATCCATACCTTATAAATTTCACAATTAAATTTTTATTAACATTACGTGTTGAGTTTTGTCGCCGTTTGCTAGAGTGAAGAAATGAAAATAATACAAATATAATCTTTACACACCACACCACCTGTGAAGATCGACGGCACAACCATCGAAGTTACAATAGGACTTCAGGAATTAGGCTTCAACTATGATTAGATATCTAATAAGCTTACGTATATATGTTATTAGTAATATATGTCTATAAAAAAGTCTATTACAATTGTCGAAGGCAACACTAGTACAGGCACCAGGTAGCAAGTGCCCCAAATTAGATATAGATAATTTAAATATATTTTTCACCGATTTTTTGATGTTGACGGAGATACGTTGTTGATATATTATTTAACTTTATTTCCTACTTTCCATTGAATCCAATCCAAATATTTTTTATTCAATTTGGTTTTTATAAATACATGAACTCTTACGAACACTTACACTTTCTAGTTACGAACACTTTTGATTCAAGTCAAATTACATAAAAATATAATATCAATAGTGTTAGTACTGCAGAAACAATCAAGCAACCACCGGCTAGGATGACAGATTCTTTTATTATATATAAAGATGCAAAAACATGAAACTCAACCGTTACTCACTTTAATTTCTGTTAATATAGTGGCTTCATCCATAATCTATACATAACATATATAAAAATGTATGAGGGGTTTGTTTGATAAATTCTCTTTCTCCAGCTATAAAGTAGGGTCCCTAGAATTAGCATTAGATGTTCATGGATACGCTAGATGGCGTTGGACGAGTATGAAACGCGCTTTCGCTTGGTGCTATTCGGGAACTTAATATTTGACTGACCTCGCGCCTTGTACCATGCGGTAAGTGTTTCTCAATACAATTTTTGGCGAGACGGTTTTGTTCTAAAACTCGTCTTGTATAATATCTATATATATTTAATATAGTGAAGCTAAAGAGTGCGTTTTGAAGAATGGTATGTGCTGATCAGCGAGGGCGAACGGAAACTCCTGAAAACGTGCTCTCAGAATGGACCAGCCAAATGGACGGGCTTTTACGCTTTTACGACTTTTACCTCTCCCCTCAATCTTCCTCAGTCTAATAACCAGGATGCATCCACAAAGCCTAGCCTAGCTCTCTAGGAGTACGTCTATATATATATATTTATGGACAGAGCTATGATATTATAGTCAGAGGGCATTGCCCTGGAACCCTTTCTCGCTATATTCAATTTTTTACATATTTTGTAAAAAAAAATCATATTTCTAAATATACAATCTATTCAAGATTTAAATATATTTAACGATATTATAGTATCTATTAAGATACTATAGTATCTTTTAACATTATCGGGATAATATCAAAACGTTTATAACATATTCATTCTCTAGTTGTAATTGTTCATTTCTCTATAACAAGCTAAAAAATGATCCCAAAGCAAAGTAGTTAACTGTAAACTGTAAGCGCGACGGTTGTGGATACGATTCCACTCGGAATTATTTTAATATTTTTGCTTTGGTAACGCACAAGACAGAAATCTATTTTAATAATTCAATTTATTAATAAATTGATGTGCATTATACGTAAATCAGTCTTACCAGATTTGTCCTTTTCTCTTGTCTCAAAAACAACACTATACTGAAATATGTCTGCAAACCTCGCTGTTATTTTTCATATTAAGTGTAAACTACTCATTTTGTGTGAATACGACAATAATTAAGAGATGTAGGTCAAATATATTAAAATTATTATTTTTACAGGATTACATAGAGGCCGAGGGCGAATTGGCGCAGCGTCACATCGTCTGACTGTAAACCCACAAGCCCGTGAGTTCGTTTTCTACTCCAGGAAAGAGTAATTTTCATTTATTCGCTCGGGTAATGAGACAAAGCGCGGCGTTGAGTTCCACTACGCTAGTGGGGAACGAAGTTTCTAAGCATTAGATTCCCTCTGTTTCCACAGCTAGATGCGAAATACAGCGTGAAGCTAAAAATATTAAAATATACAGATTTTATACTTGCTAAAATTATACGCAGTTAGTGCGGGAATATAAGGTATATTGTTTTATTATCAGACATTGATAGTATCTATATATCAATCTACCATTAAACGAAAATTGTAAAATATATATTTTGTGGCTGTTTTTTCTGTTCAATTTCCTTGGAAATTAGAACACTGGATTCGATTACATTACTCTTTTTTAATGAATCAACCTGAAGCCTTCGCCAAGAGTAAGTAAAAATTTACTTTTTATTCATATGTTAGTTTTCTATATACAAGTTGTGTATAAAATATACTAAATTAAACTAAACTAAAGAAAAACGAATTAACTTATATGGAAAATATACGAGGAGAATAATTAACTATGTTGTAAAGTTGGTATGTTTTTACGAAATAGTTGTGGTTCATATTTTATTCTGGGGCATACATAATATGTAGATCTGTAAACTGTTTCCATTCTGTGATTTATTGAGATCAAATTTGGCGTTAATTTTGACAATGAACATGTATTGTACTAAAACAAGCATTTTGCTTTCCTAAATTAAATCAAATTAAATCAGCTTCACGCTGTATCCCGCACACAGCAGGGTAGGCAGAGGGAACCTAGTGTTAAGACACTCCGTTCCACACTTTCTGCCGAATTCCGGAGACATTGCGTGTTGAGTGGCAGAACTCAACGCCGCGCTTAATTTCGACACTAGAGTGAAGAAATGGAAATATAAATTTAAGTAAATATTTCATCTCCTCGAGTGGGGATCGAACCCACAACCAGTCGGTTTTACAGTCACACTTCGTGCCGCCGCGCCACGACTGGCCTCGGACGAGTATGGAATAATACATATTGTCCTTAAACAGAAGAAAAAAAGAGTAGAGTGATGTATTATTTCATTCTTCCACCATCCACCTTTCTACATATAAATAAAACCTCATGCATATTAATATTATTTTTATTATTTTTATTTATTAATTTTATTTATTATTTTTATTTATTAATTTAGGTTGCACCAGAAAAGATGAAACCTTTCAAAAATTGTGGGTGCCTTGTAATTTAACCCAATATAACACACTCTTGGGGCTCTAAGATGTTAATGCAAGGTGTGGGGTGTGTTACCTCAGGCTAGTTGTGGGCTGAAATATTGGCGGACCCTTTACACTTCGAACTGAACGTACTAAAAGCGCGATTCAGGGTACTCGTAACGCCATCTGGTCTGGTTAAGTGAAATATGGAAAATTCCTAGATTTTCAGTAAAATTTTCAATGTTTTTACAAGATTAAGGGTCAGTTTTAATTTGTCTACGAAATATAATATAATCGTCTAATCATTTGTAGATTATTTGTGAAGTGTTCAGTAATATCAAAATTAATAGCTTAAAATCGACGGCCAATATGCATTTACTTATTATATATAGGTAATAAAGAAAACAATATTTTCGGCAGGTTTATTATACGACAACTATACATAACAAATGTTTCGAAAATGTGTTTCTTACGGAATCTATGAACGTATACAGAAAAAATCACAATTTAGAGTTTGCTAACAACTGGAAGATCATTTCGATGACCGTCCTCGTAGGCCTACCCGTCATGCCCCGGTCAAGATACTGGAAATCTATACCTTTAGTATAAGCAACGTTATATGTATCAAAATGGATCCATTTGCTGTCACAAACAAATTGCTTTAGAAAAGCGGCGCAATTAGGGGAATCTCCAATGTTGTCAGTAGATGTATTTGCAAGGTCAGCAGCCTCGCAACATCTTATACGGTCTTCATAAAATTTCCATAATGGCATTCTCCAAATTCTATCTCCTGTCTGACCACTTGCGGCTTCAGCATAGCAAAATAACTCCTCAGAGTTTGTATAGCACGCGCAAGCAGCGCCTCCTAAAGTATAAAGTAGTTCTTTAGACATTGTCCCAATATCGAGAATAAATTTAGGCCAATAATTTCTTGCATATACCAAACTATCAGCTACGAGAAGGCGACCTTCCATCGAAGGTACTCTTATTTGTATGCTCTTGCCACTGACACTAGAAACCACGTCTCCAAATTTAGGACCCATTCCACTTGACATTAGCTCACATAAAGGCAAAATTCCACGAATATTTATAGGGAGCTTAAGAATGGCAGCAGCACGGGTTATAGCTACAACACAAGCTGCCCCCGCCATATCACCTTTCATATATCTTAACTCCTTTGGAGACCTAAGATCAATACTTCCACTGTCGAATGTAACACCCTTGCCAATTAGTACAATAGGTCTAGTACATTCATCTGCTCCAAAATAGCTAATTTCTACGTATAAAGGTGGTTGCACTGATGATTTACCTATAGCAACGAATCCACCCATATTGTGGCTTGCAGCCCAACCTTGAGTTTTGACTTCTACATTAATGTCTAATTCACATAATAAATCTACAGCAATTTTAGCAAAAGATATTGGATTAAGAATGTTAGGAGGCATTTCTTGGAGAAAACGTGCTAAATTCTGAGATTCAGCTTTTAATGTTCCTATCTTCCAACCTTCAGTATCACAATCATCATAAAGTTGAAGCTTTGCTTTAGGAATAATTTCTGTACTTGTCCTACGTTTATATTCTTGAAATTTCCAAGTAGATAAGGTAGCTCCTTCCGCTGCCGCCTCAGCATTTCCAAATGATTCCACGTCGATCAAGGAAGGTTTAAATTTTTGTAGCGCACGAGTACCTACACCGGAAGCTATACGTATAGCTTCCTTACTTTCATCCATTTGTTCAGTTGTGTTAAATCTTAAGCATTCCGTCCCAAGCCCAGCAACCGCCACATAACCGTAAGTACTGTCTAAATCGTAAAATATTCTATATTCGCCTAGTCGAGGTATCGGTGTCAATTTTAGCTGGCTCCACAGTTTTCCACAACATTTTTTGTCATATTTTTGGGCACTAGCCGTTAGTATTGCTTCTTCGCCTGTCACATTTTCATTATAATATATACCGAGCACTAATCCTTTATCCCGCAAAGAACAAAGTTTTGGGTCAAATACTTTTCTTGGGGGCTCCTGTGCTATACACTCGGTTATGGGTATTTTGAACTGTGATATAAACCTTATACACCGTTTACAGTGTTTATAGTCAAACATTGTATTATTTTTATTACTGATGATTTAGTAAAAAACAAATTTCCGAAATGTATTACAAATGATTATTTATCGTTGCCCTATAGATTTTACATATTTTTTTATAATGGATCATAAAGCATATAAAAACTTTGTCATATATTATTTATTATAGAGTGAATTAAATCACGATATAGCACAACACACAGCTCACAAGCAAATCGCACAATATCTTTGGAAATTGTCAAGAAGTTTTCTTCTTTAACCACTGGGGCGTATGGCGATTTATCCATTCGGGGATATTTTGGAATATAGTCTCTTGTAATTGACGATAGATGATGAGAATTAAAAATGGAATTGCTAATCTCTCATCTTTGAAGAAGTAAACCCAGAAAGCGAGCAGTAATAAGCAAACGTCTACTGTGTAATCGATTGCTGACCTAACATTTACCTTAGCTCTTTCTTCTAGCTTTTTATAATCTATTGGTATAACAACAGTTGCTCGTTCTGTGGTTTTCAAAACAATTTGTGTATCTAACTCACTTTTAACCGGAGGTTTTTTTATCTTTTGTTGTATGTTAAGAGGACTTTTCTCTTTAATTTGATTTGTCTTTTTATCTTTTATTTCGATTGATTGCTTAGCTTTTTGTGGTTTTGTCTTTTCTTTATTAGTTATACTATTAGGCTGAGTTTTTTGTTTCAACGAATTTTCTTGACTCTTTAAAACCTTTTTAACAATTTTTTTCTTCGTTCCTGCTGTCTGATCCGGTTTTATATTTTTATTAACCTGTTGTTCTGCCACTTGCTTTAAGTCCTCTGTATTCAAATAAAGTGGAGTGCTAGATTTTTTGTGACTACCATACTCTTTGACAATATTACCATAATAATCTATGACAGTCTTACCTTCATCACTAATTATATCCTCTGTTGATTCATCCTTTTTTATACATTTTTCTTCAGAAACTTTTGAGACAGGTTCTATATTTTGGTTTTCTTTTTTGTTACCTATTTTGGGAAAACTAAAAGATTTTTGTTTTGTAAATTTCTTAAGTAAGTTAACTTTTTCTTCCTTTTTCTGTTTATTTGGGAAATATTTTTCCTGTTTTGTCAGCTTTAATTCTATATCTTTATCTAAATCACCATCTCTTTTTTTCAAAATCGGTTTTGGCACAAAATTTGGATCTGGAAGAGGTGAGAGTTTTATTGGTTCATCCTCAGGTTCATATTCTTCTTCAACTTCTTCTTCAATTTCCATAGTTTCTTCGACAGACGATGGCGACGGCCGTGTTACCTTGTTTCGTGGATTATATGTTTGTTCCTCTTCCAACAAAATATTTTCTCTCGCCTCATCCTCAACAAGGCTGTCTTCTTCTTCAGAATAATCTCCATCCGTTGATACAGTACTCGCAGTGTAATCATCATCAAACGACATATTCTGCCACTTATCAGAGACATCAGAGTCCTGTCGATTGGATAATAATTTAATTTCCTTAGCTTCCATAGAGTCAGATTTTATAAATATTTCCGGAGTTTTGACATTAGGTTCTATGTTATTATTTTTTGGCTTTTCATTACTATCTTTATGGTCGGTACTTTTGGTATTGGTATACGGAATGTGATTGGGTTCTCTGTGTAGAGTTTTACTCTTAGATTGTTCTTCTTCTAATGCAACCGCTTTATAAAACCTTGCCATTGCACGCTCGTGGAGTAACTCGGTAGAGCTGACTGCATTTCGAAGTGGTTTAAAGGGTATAACACATCTAGAGCTAAGTTCTGGTGCTGATAGTGAGATAGGTGGAGGTGATAAAGCATCTTCTAAGTCCAACTGGAACGACTTTCTTTTCTCTGAAATATGAATAAAAGAGGCAATTATCTATAAAGTTTTATTAAAATACAATAACAATTTAAGCACATTTTTTTTTATAAAATGTCAATATACATATATTTGAATATTTATTTCGCAGTGTTAATCCCACGGCAGTATCAGTTAGTATTCGCATACGGTATTTATAAAAAATATTGTTTTTCTTATTTTTTTTTATCATAAAATTATTAATGCCAGCTTTTTTGCAGACTAAAGGAATCAAGTGTTAGTACACTTATGTTCTGTTTTCCATCAATTGAAAGAATGTTACTGGTTGAGTGACACAATCTAAAACCGTGCATTGTCTAACAATGCTTAGGAAACGAAAACATTTTCAAAAACATATACATAATTTCTTAGTGAGGAATCAAATCCACAACTAGTACATACAATGTTCATATGTACTCGTATCTTTAAGCGCACAAGAATTTTAAGAAAGTCGGGCCGTCTAATTCTATTTAAGAATATAAAAATCAAATTCGCAATTGCTCATCAATCATCACACAGAGCCATTCATCATTCTATAAGAAAACATTGATTGATTCTCTCAAAAATAAATAGATATACCGATATAATCATTGCATAATAAAATTTCCACTTATTTTCTTAAGAATTTGACACAGCTGCCAATATATGGTTCTTACATGTATATATGTATATACATAGCTGATTAACTTTATAATATTTTAAATATTAATCGCATTATCGCTTATATTTTCGTATTTATATAAATAGTTAGCTAAAAATATATGCTCGTTCATTGGTAATTTATAGTAACAATCTGTAAATAGCTTAGATAAATTTGAATAAGACTCTAACCAAACTAGAAGTTACGTTACTGAGTGATTGACAGACAATGCTCAGGCGAAACTATTGGACTAAGAAAGTCGAAATTTGGTCTGTAGGTAAGTTAGAGAAAGTAAGGGAATTAAAGGGGAAACAACGGGATTTTCCATTTTACGTCTTAAGGTCCACGCAAATAAAGTAGCACGTAAAATGTTATAAAAAACTAAAAGAAACAAAAACTAAATACGGGTCTGAACTAGTAAACAAACTACTATAAAACTAGATATTTGGACCTGAAGGTCCATTATTTTTTTGAGCTAAAAAATCCTTAAAAGTTTATAATATGAAGTTAGTATGAGTTGCAATCTTCTCGCTTATTTATTATTCAGAATGTTTAGGCATTACTCAAGAAGATGCTGATTATATAAGGTATCTTTATACTCCAGCCTTTTCATACAAATCTTTCAGGGAGTCTTCATATTTAGTATGTCACCTTTCTTGAGCATCTAATTTCCAAAATATTAAAAAATATAACATAATTTTGGATATATTTTACAAAATTTGTTACAATTTATAGGTTAACAAAATTAGTTCAAAAAGCAAAGAAAATTATTCGCAAAGCAACTTTTTTTATGGCACAATTATTAAAAATTATTTAAACACATCCTTTAAGAAAAAATAATTTCATATTAAATAAAGATTCTTGAACTGCATTTACTCGGCAAAAATACATTTAACCAGCCATACAAACTATAGTCAAATTTTGTGTTTGGTCTAACAAGGTATCGAACCAGTTACTCACATAGACCAAATAAAATTAAAATCGTAAGTATTGTAATTTATAGTGGCTGCGTATAGCAATTTTACGGTGGTATTTTAGTCGTCAGTGTATAATAATAGCAGTAGGCCAATAGCTTGAGCTATAAACACTCATATAAGCTATAAAATGAATCAGACTACAATTAAAGCAGCTTCACGTTTTTCGCTCATAGACAATGAGAACCTGGTGTTAAGACACTCCGTTTGCCACTTTCCTTTAATTTTCAATAGATTTTTTAGAAATATTCGCTGGACCGCTTTAATGTAGTTTAACTTCGTTAAATTTTTGACCAAAAAAGTTCTTTAGTCCACTATTTAAGACACGCCTTAAATGAAATGTTGCCTAAAAAATTATGATACATTACCGCACAGGGAATTTAGTAAGTTTTTTTTATATTTTACAATAATTCAATTTTTTTGTATAATTCTACGGGGTCCTATATTATGTTCAACTACATATATCAATGGATTTTAGTTTTACTCACCAGTTTTGTCATCAGATTTTTTGCCGTCCGGGTACAGCACCAACATGAACTCATTGCTAGTGGCCTCGTTGGGGCTTGATATTTTTTTGTGCTTCCGCAAAGGTACAGGTGTTGCAGCTTCTTGCACAGGAGCGGTGACTGGAGACGCGGCCAATCTTTTTCTTCTTGGTGCAGGAGATACAGGGATTTCGCCCTCCTCTCTCGTCAACACATCATTAATAATTCGAGATTCGACAGCCAAAAACTCCATATCTACTGCCCGACCTGGAATCTTAATGGTATCAGATTCTGAACTTGGTGCACTCATACCGTAAGGACTTTCTGCTTTCACACGAAATCTGTATTGGCTTCCTTCGATTAGGTCAAAGAGAGTAACAGTAGTTTTACGGCTGGTTGTTGCTTTTAACCAAACATTCCAGCCGCTGCGATAGTATTCTATGACATAGTTACCAATTCGACAGCCACCGTCATCTTCAGGCGGCTCCCAGTCCAATGTGACGGACTTGTCGACCTGTCTAGTTACTGTAACGTTCCTAGGAGGATCTGGAGGGGCGGTAATTGTTACCAAAAAGGCTGCAGTATCCTCTCCAATAACATTTCTCGCGTGCACTTGGTACTCACCACGGTCGCTTCGCCTAGCCGCATTTATTTTTAACATAGAAAACTTCGACGTATTTGTGATTTGAACACGTTCATCAACAATTATTGGTTGACCATCATGGCGCCATTCAATTACAGGCGTGGGTTTGCCCACAATCGTTGTTTTTAAGAAAACAGTTTCGTTTATTTCGTATAATAACCCATCTTCGTATTGTCTCGGATATCGCAACTTAGGAGCTGCCTCCAGCGACAGCCTAGCTCTACTCACGGCGTGACCGGCGCGATTAGTTGCCGTGCATTTGACCTCTCCCTCATCGCTGGGTAGCGTTTGATGAAAAATTAGCACACTAGAAGATTCGTCTGTAGATATCGCTGTCCTTCTGCTACTGAATATTTCGTAATCATCTTTAAACCACGCTATAGTCGGGGGAGGCAAACCCGAGAACGACACTCGGAATTCAGTTTTGTCATTTTCGAGAGCGATCACATCTTCGAGATGTTGAAGGAACAACGGTGGTTGCTGGATCGGGTTGTCAGAGTTAACAGTGAGGACATCAGAGAGTTCACTGTACTCAGAGCGGCCGACAGCGTTAATAGCCGCGACGCGGAACTGGTAGCGGTGTGGAGGCTCTAATCCTGTCAGCAAAAGCTCAGGTCGCAAAACGATAGGGGGCGCTGTTCGAACCCAATCCACTGACCCAAGCCGATTACATTCTACTTGATAACCACGAAGCGGTGCACCTCCGTCGTGCGCTGGCGGCGCCCATTTCAACGTAATCGCATTGGGCTCATCATCCGTCAAAAGTGGAATAATATCTGGCTTGCCCGGAAGTGCCGGCCGCCCTGGAATAAGAAAGCAAACGATCTATAGCTAATGTATAAATTTTCCAAACCCACTCGTAATGATCACATAATATGCACATTTAAAAACATCACATTGACATTACGTCGCTAATAAAAGGCGTGTAATCGTTACATGAACCCAGGGCTTTGTTTTGGTGCGCCACGCTCGCAGCGAGCGGTCTTTTTAAAAATAGCTGTGTAGGCTGGGGCGTCGGTCGGCATCTGATCCTATCGAGTGTAGGCGCAATCGTTGCGGGGGGTCGGGAGGGCATGTCTGAGGGTGTTATAATCACCTGCTGACTTCCAGTGGACGTTTTTCCTGGTCTTGTGGGAGTGTGCGGAGGATTGGTTGCCCATGGCGGCGGCGGCGCACGCCACACTGAGCCTACGCCCGCGCACTGCTCCGCCCCCGCCCGCCCCCTCCCGCCCGACGCCCGCGAGCTGGGAATAACTCAGACGCACCGACGATGCGAGACCAACTCTTATTGATGCCCCATCAATGTTGATGGACAAGTAATGATGTAATTTAAAGTAAATATTAATATATAACCAAAATTCTTCTTATAATATTTGTGCATATAATTAATTATTCAATAGTTGTAATGAGACTCGAGATAGGAAAAATATATTATGTACATTTGGGACTGACATTTCGCGAAGAGCGACATCTTTCGGTCGCGTTCAGAAGCAAAAAGAAAAGTTTTCGATATTGTAGGTCAGCGAAAGTCTATGTGAACAATTCGCTAGCTATTCGTCCAGATGGCGTTTGATAACACTTTCGATACAAAATCAGAGATTATTTCACCGTTGAAAATAACTCGTTCTTTCATACGTCGGTGTAATTAATTTAAAGATAGAATGTGACGGCAAGATAGAGCGGGATTGTTCCGCATTTCTTTCATTATTCAAATGAAATTTATATCTGAAACATTTTTCAACTAAAATTATTTTTTACGTATACTGCGTATATCTTTGTTGTTGGAAATCTAGTGTTAAGGCACTGCGTTCCGTTACCGTTTCTTTTTCCCGTATCCCGTTGCAAAATATTACTATATAAAATATCTTCATAAATTTATGACAATTAAAATATAACTATAATAATAAAGATTCTCATTATAGTTATATTTCATACCTTTTATATATAAGAACATACGTATTTATTTGATTACAGTTTGATCGAACTCGGAGAAATGTTTTCATTTATATTTTTTGGCTTTACCGGTCTACTAACGAACTCAGCATTGAGTTTCGCCACTCAACAATCAATGCCTTCAAAATGAGCGAAGAGAGAGGAAGCAATTTAAAAATATATAATTGCATAAAAACAAAAAATATATATTTTAATTTGTTATAAGTTTTTAGTCTGTCTGTAACATTCTTATTTAATTCATAAATTAAAATACTTTAATCTGTTGAATAGAATTAATTTCTTACATATGCACTAAACAATTGCTTTTCTTGCACCATCCCCAATATAATAAATATACTTTCTTTATTACGACACAAGAAAAATATTAAAAGAAGTGAGTTTCAAAGTGATTATTTGAAAGCAGGATTCTTGATAATACAATTCCTGTATAGAAGCAAAGTCACCTTGGATTTGGCAACACTCCAACTTCTGTAACTAGGTCGATACGTTTTTAACTTATCCAAAGGATGCTTTTACATTTATGTTATTGTTACTAGTAAATAAGTATATTTTATTTTAAAAAAATCAATTTAAACGCTGTATCCCGCACACAGCAGGGTAGGCAGAGGGAACCTAGTGTTACGACACTTCGTTCCCCACTTTTGCGCCCAATTCTGGAGGCATTGCGTGTTGAGTGGCGGAACTCAACGCCGCGCTTTGCCTCGTCACCAGAGCAAAGAAATGAAAATATAAATGTAAATAAATATTTCACTTCCTCGAGTGGGGATCGAACCCCCAACCAGTCGATTTTACAGTTTGTACCTCTGCGCCACGACCGGCCTCAAGTATATTTTATGTATGTAATATTTTTATTTGAGACCTTTGTCACACAGTGTCTGAGTTAAAACGCGACGGTCATGGAGTCGGATCCCGCTTGGGGAATTGGTTATATTTAAATTATTAGCCAAATGCGACGCAACCCAAAAGGAGGGTTAAGTTATATACGAGTATGTCCGATCCTTTGTTACCTTATAACGGTAAAACCAGGGAACTGATTTTGATAAATGATATATTGGATTTGTACTGATGGCGCGAGTGTTACTTTATACATTGATTCTGTTTACTCAGTCGGCTTTTTTGCTTTATTTATATTTCATTTGTTTTAATTTCCTCGCTCTAGCAGACATCCACAGCGTTGAATTCCGTCATTAAACATAGAGTGGAAAATGAGAAACGTAGTGTCTCAACACTAGAGTCTTCCTTGCTGCAAAAAATTTAAGCTGTTCTTTTTTAAATATTATATGTAATCGCGAAAATAAAAGAACTTAGTAATTGTCCTCTTAGTCACATTACGTACGTTTCCCGTTTCAATATGAGTCTGTGCCATTTTTATTATTTGCCTCATAGCTATTTCTGTGCGTATTATATTGACGAATGATCATGTTTTTCGTGTTTCATTTTCTTTCACAAAAATACGATAAGATTTTTAAATTTTTCTTCTCAGTTTCATCCTATGTTTTATAATTCATATTGTTGATAGCTTTCTTAACGGATATCGATTTGTTAACGTTACACTGACTGGCGTTTAAGTAGAATCTTTGGTTCCCAATAGATGTTGAAGTTGTTGTCTTTGTCACTAGCGTTGGTTTTATATAAGTTAATAAAATATGAATTATTAACTTATATCCTATGTAAATCACTACATTTTCCTTTTATTCAAAGAAATCGCATGACAGTGGCAAAACCACCACGCTTCGTATTATATTCCTATTTCTAAGCCATTTCCCTACTCGGCCTCAATCCAACTATCATCATAATCATGTGCATAGGAAGGAAGAGAGCTGGGTGAGCTTGCCCACTCCAAAATAGTCTGAAGCCCACCCCAGAAATTGTACTTACAACAAAATTAGCTCCGAAAAATAAATAAAACATCATACACACGAACGACGAACATCTGCTCAAATCTAAAGTCCAGGCACCCCCCGGAAAATATCTTTAGATGCGCTAACGATCATAATCATCTGTATTTTATGTTGTTTCACGCACATTTTAGGGTAGACAGAGGGAACCAGTGTTAAGTCACTTACTTGAGACATTACGCGTTGAGTGGCGAAACTCAATAATGTATGTTACCAGAGCGCTTAGCACCACGTTTTATCTTGTTACCAGAGGACAAAAAAGAAAATAATCATGCCCCCAAATGGGAATCGAGCCCATAACCGTCAAGGTTAATATATTATTTCCTAAAAGCCAAAACTAAAACTAAAGCACATAACGGTATATATGAAACTCTGTAACGCATATTTGTTGCGAACTGTATTGTAGTCGTAAGCCGCTTATGCTATTTCCATTTTCTAGAGTTTACGCATAGATGCACTTTCATCAATTTATCGAACCCACTACCGACGAATAGGCTTAACTTTGAAGCATTATTGGAAGAGCTTTTAAAGCAATGCGGATTAAATTCTCGAATCGGCTTCCAATTTTTCCAACGATTGAAAATTATCAATATGCCCCCCTTATGTCGACACCACTTGGAAATAGAGGTCGTGAATAGATTTAGAGCTCCAAATTCATACTTTTGTGCATTAAAATCACATTTTTACATTTCAAATTCATCTTTTTCTATATAAATTTTGTAGTTGTGAACCCCAAATTCGTACCTTTATGCTTAAACTTCCTTTCACTTTTAAAGTCCAAATAATTCATGAATATTTTCCACTTTAAACTTAGATTATTATCTTTCCTTTATTTTCCAAAATAATTTCTTATATTATTACATAAAATAATGATAACGTGTATACACATCTGCGGTTGACATGGATTTTAATCACATGTGTATTGATATAATTATGAAAAAGTGATTACGTGTGTCGATGAGTGATCACATGTGCACATACATACATGTTATCACATGTGTGGATGTGTTATTTCGTGTCTGGATGAGTGATCGGCACATATGTGCGCTTCTGTACGCTACTTTCCGCCGAATTCTGGAGACATTTAGTGTTGAGTCGCGAAACTCAACGCCGCATATAATCATTCCTCAGAGTGTACTGGTCATACAGGTGTATACAGGATACATACAGACGCTGTATTTATAATATTTTTAAGTTAACTGTAGCAGGTAATTTATAAGAAATATAAACAAGTTTCGAGTGCCGTTCATTGCCAAATAACTGCCCTCGTTCAGTCAACACTGGCAGAACTTTTTAGTTTGAATAAATTTTCATTTTTATGCATCTCGCACATCTTATTGTATATGCAGAGAGAGAGAGAGAGAGAGAGAGAGAGAGAGAGAGAGAGAGAGAGAAATAATATAAATATACGTTAGGAACGTGCGAGTGATTCAATTGATTGACGTGATTCAATAAAATATTTCATATCCCTTCCATTTGATGTTAAAAATATTTGCTGTTACCAACATTGCGAGTCGACGCGACGCGTCTCTGAAGAAACATCTCGATTTTTATATAAATATTTTCATATTGAAAAATTGCAAAATAAAGTCATTCACATTTACTTTGCTTCACATTTGTGTTTTGTGTGTGCATGTGGTATCTAAAAGCGTTTATTTAGCACTTGATATAAGATGGGCGTAAGCGTTGGGAATATTGGTTTATATCTTTGAATTCAATATCAATATCAAGAAATTTTAAATATTGTGACAGAAGTAATTGTATAAAATTCATTCAAGTTTTATTATTTTTAGGTACAATTTTTTTATTAGTTAGGTTATGTAGGAAAATTGATTTATTTTCAATTAGATCCTTGAAGACTTCGTTGTTCCTAATACATTACCTTATAAAGAAATTTAAAACTGTCATTTTTTAGCTCTATCCCGCTTATAGCAAATACAGGGATACCCTAGACTATTATATCATAATGATCTAGGGTCTCTCTCTCTACCTTTCCTCATGTACACCAATTTTAGATTTTTTGTTGAATGGCGGAAATCAACGTCGGCGCGTCAGCGCTTTGTCTTGTTAAACAGCTATCAATTACTTTTATCACTTATAATAAATAAATCCAATCACTAAATAGAAGAGCTACGATATTGGTGCCTGTAATTTCGTTTATGTGGAGGATCTTTGTATTTAACATAATTTAGCACCGAAATTTAGGCTCAAATTTTTAATTATTGATTATAGACGCTAATAGTTAACAGCACTACAGGCTATAGGTTATGCATATGCGGGACTTATCTCTGAATCTGAATCCGTCCAGACGTTTCTATGATGTGCAAGTGCAAATATTCAGATCTTGCTGTTTTACTATATTATATATAAATAGTAGATGGCTAAAAACCCGGTCAAATGCGAGATGGACTCACCGACCAATGGTTCAGGACCAAATTCATAATTGTAAGCTTATATTGTGTTACAAAATTTGAGAAACGTAAGTTGACGGTTTATGCATTAATTTTGTATGTAATCAACTACTATTATATTTTTTATGGGTTTTCTCAGTAATAGATCTATGAATTAGCAATTGTTTTATAATTCTAGGTTACCGAGAAGTATTCTACAAGTTTTGATTACGCGGAGAAGTTTGTAGAACACTAGGCAAAAACGAAGCATACAATATTTTCTTTTGATTGCGCTAGCTTATAAATTTTATTCTTTTTATGCTCTAAGATTGTAGAAGTCTACTATACGATTTCATATTCATTTTTATTTGAGGAAAAAAAATTGAGATACGAGCCCGCTGGCGGACGGACTGACAGACGGACAACAAAGAGATCATATAAGAATTTCTTTTTTTTATGTACGGAACCCCAAATGAAAACAAATTCACAAAATAAATATAGCATTATTTTCTATTATAATAAAATACCTCATTAAGATCTAAGATTATAGAATTATCTTTTATATTATATCATTATAAATATTATTTTTATTTAATTATTATATAAATATAATTAAACATTGCGTAATAATTCAACGTTTCAGTTCCATTTAAAAGTAAAATTGTCCATAAATTACATATATAAAAACGATGGAGGAATGTAAATTCTCACAATACAATATAGACACGCAGTAGCTCGGTTTTCTGGGAACTAAGTGTTAAGACACTCCGTTCCCCATGCACCACCCACTTTTGGAAACATTATGTGCTGAGTTAGGGAACTCAACTACCATCTTTTTTAAAAGAGCGCGGAAATTAAAATAATGTAAATATAAAGGGTCACCTGTTTGGAGTCAAACCCCCAACCACCTTGTTTCTAATCAGATACTGAAGACGTAATTTCCTTAATTTTTTACTGTTTTGGAAATTAAAAAGTATAATTTATGTTGATACTTGATGTTAATAAAACAATCATTAAGTAATATCGCAGATCGGTTATTGTTTTTGGCTTCACGCTACCCATAGCATGGTAGCCAGAGGAAACATGGGAAATTACTGTTCAGATACTCCGTTCCTATCAAGACACTTCCGTTCCTCACTTTCTGCCGCAACTCAACGCTACTCGTTACCTCGTTACCAGAGCGAGAAAATGACAATATTAAATATTTCATTTCGCCGAGTGGGAATTGAAATCATGACCGTCGCGTCACGCACGTACATACGAGTATACTTATGCCTCTGCGCCATGGACTTTGACAGTTCTAGTTTTTGTGATAAATATAATTGAAATATTTTTTTATTAAAAGAAATAGAAAAATGAAAAAAAATGTTTCTTCTCCCACGATCAAACCCACAACCGTCGCGTTAACAGTCAGATGATGGCCATTGCGCCACAATACTATTCTTTCTTTCGCCAATCTCTCAATAATACAGAAAAATGCTAACGTTTTTAAAGAAAACAGTTATTCTTTAAAAACGTACTTATTTTTAAAAGTTTATTACAATAATATTCGTTTTTGTTTGGTGAAAGATTATTTATGAAGCGTTAAAGTTTAACTGTTACATTTTTCGAAGTTAAACTTTTATTCTAAGATACATGATGATAAAAATTATTATATGAGACGTGTCTATATCTAACTAATACGTTGTGTATGGATCGCGGGTTCGATTCTGATTTCAAGTGAGTAATTAGCAGTAAAAAATAGCTGCATAGCAGTGCAGTGCTCTTTTTTTGCGCAGCACCGGGGTACTTGCTGCCCAAAAACATATAAGACTGTAATTTTGTCATTCAAACCACACCGGAAGCGGAGACCACACTGGAAGCAACAACTTTCAAGTAAAGAAGATTAATCAGAATCGGTTCACCCAGTCAAAAAATATGAGGTAAACTGTCGAATTGATAACCTCATCTACTAAACCAAAGTGCCTGAACACTACATTCTCCCTGCCTTCTGTTATATATGTAACTTATTTACATACTCAAATGATAACGAAAGTAAAATTATGCAACAATCAACTAAGTGAAAGCGACAGTCACTATCACGAGCTGATGAACAATATGGTAATAGCAATAGGCATCATTTACATATAATTTGCATCGATTTTTTGTATTATATAGGCAGGTATGTATGGAGATATGTCGTTTTTTTTTAAATATATCATATTATAGATGTTTAATTCTAGTTTAATTTGTTTAGTTATGTTAGTTTTTTCTATTTTCACTCTGTATATGGAATATGACAGGGTAGTCAGAGGTGACTGGTGTTCAGACGCTCCGTTTCCGTCCCGCGCTTTTGCGTGTTGAGTGGTGGAACTGTGGCAAAACAAATCGTCGCGCTTTATTTTATTACCAGAGCGATTAAATAAAAATATTTCATTTCCACGAGTGGGGATCGAACTTACAACCGTTTACAGTCAGACGCTGTGCCGCTGCAATACGTCTACCAAAACTTAACCAAATAAAAAATATTTCTTCATTTTGGCACCAAACTTAGCCTAAGCACTTCCTATATTTACTAATGTTATTAAGCTAACGAGTTTGTTTTGTTAAACGCTCTAATCTCAGAAACTATTAGTTGGGCTTGAAAAAAATATTTTTATGTTCGTCATGTATTGAAAAAAGCTATAAATTATATATATTACTTCACGCTATGACCAACGAGAATGGAGCTAGAAATAAATGTTGAAAAATCGGAAGTTCTTCTTGACTTTTGAAATGAAAAACAACAGGATCCTTGGGGATTCAAAAGTCAGTCTGTACACGACACGACGGCTGTAGGTTCGATTCCTGATAACAAGGGCAAGCGTGTTGAGTTCCGTCACTTAATAGGCAATGCTAGGAGTGTCTTAACAATAGATTCTTGGATTCTCTACGCCTAGCCTGCAGTGTGCGGGATACAGCGTGATCTTAAAAAAACAGCTAGTTTGCCTTAGGACGAGGTATTTTAAATTTAAATAAACGATCTTCGCATTCATAGCGGTTCTAATTGCTGTCTTATGTTCTTTCATAATTCATTTCACTATTTTTAGAGTTATAATTAGAGTGAAAACATACAGCTTAAAATATTTTTTTAGTTATAATTTATTTGATTTATGCCCAGCGTCTGAATCTAGAAACAGCGGTTTTTGATTCGATTTCCAATCTGGGGACAGAAATATTTTCATTTCCTCGCTCAGGGTTTCGCCGCCCGACACGCAATGTCTCGGAAATTTATCGGAGAGTGGGGAACGGAGCGTTTTAATACCAAGTCCCATCTACTTACCTTGCTATATGTGGAGTACATCTTAAAGTTAAAATAATAGCAAAACTTATAATAGTTTGGCAGGCAGTTGATAAATTTGACTGCGGAGATTAGGGGCTTGGAGATTTCGGGGGAATGGTACTATTCTTAATGGTTTTTAACTATCTTCTTTTGGTTATCTAACCTATGCTTTTCGAAATTGGACTTAAATTAGAGAGCCACGTCGTGATACTATCGAAACTAGCGTCTTGACACTTCACAAGCAGTTTAAAACTTGGAAACATAAATAAACGACTATTGAACGTAGTAATTTATGACTAGGCTTTTTGATAGCCTGCATATTAAACTATATGAAATACTCACTTTTGCCTGCCGGTTTTGTCCACGTGGTCGAATGGTAACAATTAAAATAATAAGCCGATATAACTCTGACCATAGGTTGGGTGTTGTTGAACCGAAGTGATTACCTATAAATTTAAAAAACAATTTTCAATTTGAAACCAATTCATGAGATTAGCGCGTTCAACCTAACAATCACCTAAGTTTAAAATTAGTAATATTGATTAAAATTATGTAAAAAAAAACGTCGATACAACTTTCCTGTTTTGACTATCCAATGAAATTTATAATAATATTATCATTTTAGGACGCTTAAAAAGCTACAGATACATAAATGCTCATCTATAAAATATAAGCCCTTCTCGTTTTTAATAATCAGAAAAGAATTTAGGAAACGCAGGAGCTCGTTGAGTTCCGACACTCACTCTCGACACTTGAGTGAGTGTGAGGAGCAAAAAGAATGAGGAACGGAAAGTATACTGTAAGTAAAAGTATATAATTAGGACAAAAACAAACTGTGTAGCAGTTGAATGCGCGATAGGCAAAAACTGATGAAGTTATCCAATTTTCTTCTGTATAACGATTTCTTTATTTAGTTCTTAGTAACAAAGTCAAAGTCTAATAATTTTATTCAAAATAAGAAATTACATGCGTCATTTTTTGACGTCAAAAAATTTACCACCAGTTCACTAAAGTTAATGCCTCAGACCTGAGAAGAACCGGCGCAAGGAACTCAGCGGATACTATATATATTCTTAAAATTTTTACCTTAACGAATTTTTAGGGCCTAACTTATAGATTGCGTGAATAGCTCGCTTCTGCAAGACAAAAATTGATTGAATACCGGCTGCATTACCCCAAAGTGGAATGCCGTAGGACATAATACTATGAAAGTAGCTAAAGTAAACAAGACGAGCCGTTTCCACATCAGTTAATCGCCTGATTTTTTTAACCGCAAAAGCTGCTGAGTTAAGTCTATTCGCCAATCCATCGATATGAGGTCCCCACTGTAATTTGGAGTCGATGGTGATACCGAGAAACACCGTAGAATCCACAGGATCCACGGCTTCACCATTCAAGAGTACATTGCCTTAACAATGTTTGTGTTAGGTGTTCTGAAGATTTTTAGTCATTTCATTTACTTTTTTTATCATTCAATAGTAAGTTGTAGTAAAGTAAGTAAAGTGGGGAACCTTAACACTAGGTTCCCTCTGCCTACCCTGCTAAGTGCGGGATTCAGCGTGAAGCTGATTTGATTTTATATAAATAGTATTTTTATTATATTCCTACTTATTAAAGATAGAAAGTTAAATTAAGCCGTATGTTTCCACTTTCAGTGCTACATGTTATATGCAAATGATTGAATTATATTATTCTCTGAAATGATTTAATTAAGTTAAATCATTTATACAATTCTAAAATAATTTGTTCTAGAAAATTATATTTTTATATCATTTATGTTTTATATGACGTTTTGTAACGTTTCTAGACGGCTTCCATTTACACTATTAGGAAAGTAAATATTTGAAAGTAGTGATTGGAACTCGTGTCTCTTGGAAACCGTCCAACGTTTGTCGGTGGACGTAGATTCCAAAGAAGCACGGATTCAAATCCCGATAGGTAAAATTTTTTATACGTTTTTTAAAATACTTTACTATACTATTATTTAATTTAGTTAGTCAGCGCGCTTGGACGGTTTCTAAGAGGTGTGGGTTCAAATCCAGCAACGTTAAAATGTTTATACGTTGGTACTAAAGTATATTCCAACAAAAAATCTAATCAGTTCGACTAGTTCCTGAGATTAGCAAACCAAACAATCATCAAATTTATAATATTAGTATATACCTGTGATGATATTGAGTTGTGTACTGCCGAGTTTCAACAGATGTGGGTACTGTTCACACGATCTGTAACATTTTGTTACAGTTTGTTATCACATTTGAAAGATAAAATGAAAGATTGTTTTTCAGATGTTTATCTTCTATTTCAGTCTTACTGTACATTTACATTTCTGTTTGTTTGAAACTTGTGGTGATGAATTATTTTAATTTTTTCGTTTTGGTTATAGCACAAAGCGCGGAGTCGAATTTCGCCACTCAATATGAAATGCTTTCCGTTCCACTTGCAAAATTCGTTGCAAGTATAACGGAAATGTCTTAGTGGAAACGAAATATCTTAACACTAGATTCCCAGGTTCCTTCTGCCTACCCCGCTATGTGCAGGATACAGCGTGAAGCAGAAAAAAGTCCACGAAAATAAAATACTGACTGGCTTAAAATGTGACCACACCCTCCGTTTTAATAACACTCAATGGAAAATTTACTTTAAAAATATCTTTCTTTCGTTTATCTGGTTCGATCTTCGATTTATGTTATTTGTGTCTACTCCGCGGAATACACAAATGAAATGCGCAAAAATAAATATACAGAGTTAACAGTTTGTTTATGTAAAGAACGACCGCGTATTGTTATCTCTTTGCCTCGACCTTGGATGACCGAGGAACAACGCCGCCGACCATTTCGCGGTGCCAGAGCCTAAGGATAAGTTCAACCACAAAGCTATTAGGCGAGCTCTGTCCTCTTTCGACATCCACAAGTCGACCGGGCGTTTGTTTCGGCACTCTTACTCAGTCGATGTAGACCCAGACTCGTGGAAGAGCGCTCTTATCCACCTGATTCCGAAGAAAGGCGATGGTTCCGATCCATCTTACTACAAGCCTATTGCTATCCCTCCCTCTCTGCTCTCAAAAGTAATAGAGAGCATCATAAATAGCCAGTTCTTGGTTAGTTGGACCGCCAATATGGCTTCTGTCATGGTCGCTCAACTGGTGATCTTCCCGAGAATTAATGCAAATGGATCACCAGTTTTCTTACTGAGCCCAGCATCAAGGTCGCTGTCGACGGCTTATGCTCCGAATACATGCCCGTGAACATTGGCGTCCCCCAAGGCTACGTGCTGTCCCCTACGCTGTTTCTTCTGCCTAGCAATGACTTGTTAGAAGGTTCTAGCATTTATTGCTATACAGATGATAGCAAAGTGGACGCTGTTTACTCTTACCACGCAAGTCTTTACAAGAGCAAGCTTAATGCTAGTCTTAAAATCTGTTCTATTAAATGTTTATTGAAACATTCTTAGAAAATCCAACGCTAAATTTTTATTGCTAAGAAATTGGAAGCGAAACGTTGGTTTTTTAGTTTTTTGTTTATTTATCTGTTACGATATTGTTTTAAGGAAGAATTTGCTATGATCTCTATATATCTCGCTGTAATATTTGTATTATCTGTACATTCTTAGTAAACGTTCATTGTTAAATATATATAAACCAACAAATATTTACTAAAATGTTGTCACTATGTACCTACTATAATGTAGTCCCACGCTTTATCCTGCATAAAGCAGGGTAGGCCGTTGAGGCCAGTCGTGGCGCAGGGGCACAAAGTGTTACTGTAAAATCGACGCAACGCCTCTAGAACTCGGCGGAAAGTGGGGAACGGAGTGTCTTAACTCTTAACACTAGGTCCCCTCTGCCTACCCTGCTGTTTGCGGGATACAGTGTGAAGCAGATTTATTTATTTTATTTAAGAAGGGTAGGCAGAGCGAACCTCATATTAAGACAAACCGTTCATTTATTGAGACATTGCGTGTTCCATAGCTAAATCTAACGCCGTGCTTTGTCTTGTTACCAGAGGGAGAAAACAAAAATAATTTTCCCAAACCGTCCATTTGCCGGTTCGTATAACGATTTGACTAAGACAATGAATCAACGCTAAACACTATCAAAATTAAGTCTAATCATTTCTATTAATGCCACGAAGGGAACATTTCATCGAGTGAAAATCGAACCTACAACCGTAGAGTTTACAGTCACCCAGTGCCGCTACGCTACGACGGTTTCCAAAACTGAACGACAAATGATGCAACGCTTATTACAATTACCAGAATATGGCTGCCAAATCAGTGCCAAAAGTATTAATACAACAATTTATTATTCGATATAAAACTATGAATAATGACTATTGAAATATTCATTTAATGATCAAACTTTGCCAATGTTTATACTTTAAGTGACGACGGAACCTAACACCGCACTTCGTATATATAGTTAGAACAAAGAAATAAGACTATGTATATAAATATAGTACGTCGGCTATGGATTTGGTACACACTCGGGGGCTTAAAATCATTTCGCTTACTGTGACTCCCTAAGACGAAGCGCGCCGTTGAATTACGCCCCTCAACACACATGAAAATTGAACGGAAGGTGGAGTGGTATACTGTCTCGATTCTAGGTTCTCTCTACCTACTCTATTACATGCGGGATACAGCGTGAAACTGAAAAAAATATAAGTTGAACCCACAACCATCGCATATGCACTCAGCACACTTTCCGCCAACTCGGCGGAAAGTTGGGAACGGAGTGTCTTAACATTAGGCTGTGTGCGGGATACAGCGTGAAGCTGATTTTGATTTTTTACACTTCGTCATAACGCCACCATGTTACAAAAACATTATAAAATAAGACACTAAAACAAGAAACTGAAATAGGTCAGCAAAGTATCATATTTAGGTAAAAAGTCTTTCGCAAAGCGAGTTTGCGAGTGATCTTTCGTACATTTAATCACTATCGACTTAACAACTTAAATTGACATCTTCTGAAGGTCATTAAGAATGAATATTATTGTGTGTTTGTTTGCTTCTTTGTTATTAGGTCGATTTGTCAGCTGGTAATAAAATCAATGAAACTGGATTTGACCCAGTTATCATAACCGTATTATCATCACAATTAGGGAGTTATACGGTATACTGTAGTTAAGGTGACAATACAGTAAGTGAGCCGGTCTGATGTTGGAGCAAGGTCCTGAATATGGGAACTTTTCAGGAGTTACTTGAAAACCAATCGAATTTAGCATTATATTTTATTTTATTTTACTTTATATATAATTTAGCATTTTTAACTTTTTATTTTCCACTCGTTTTTTTAGTAGTAGAGGGAACTAAGTGACCAATCACTCAGTTTTACCTTTTTAGACACACTATATCATCAATCCGTGAGATAATTTTATATTAGAAATATATTTTAATAATAAATTTAACCAGGCTAAACAAATGAAGTTGATATTTAAAAAATTTTTTTTTTAGCTTTACGTTATATATCGCATAACTGTAGAATGGTAGAAAAAAGGGAAATTATGCTACATTTTATTCTCCTCGCACTGCCAAATTTTGCGTGTTAAGTAACGGAACTCAACGCCACTCTTTATCTTGTTACCAAAGCAAGGAAATGAAACAAGTATAATAAATTGAACCTACCACCATTTCGTTTACTGTCAGCGCTGCGTGACCGACAGCCTTAATTTGAACAGTGGGATTTGAACCCAATGCCACTGAGTTCATTTCACAAGATAACTGTCATCTTATAATATATCAATATACTAATAATAAGGTAATAACACTTTGTTAGAATAAATCAAGAAATTGAAAACAAGCAGTCTACGAATAGAATCAGAATAAATTCAATTTTAGAGGAGCGCCTTAAAACAACGTAGGACTAGTTGAAACCTTGCCAAGTTAAAGCAGCAGGGCAGTATTCCAAATGTGAAGAATGCAATGGAAAATATTCCAGCATTTAGGTTTTTGTTTATGCTGATTGGTGATTAACTTTTTTTTACTCGACTGCGGTATTTAAAAGGGTAATGTGTTAAACAATTTATGTGTGTGCGTTTGTTTGTTCCTGTGTAAGGTTGTAGACACGAAATGGATGAAAAAATTGAAAAGAAAGAATAAGTCCTAAATAGAAAGAGAAACAGTCAGAGTCGAAGAAACAGAGGAGTAGAAACAGAAGATATTCTTCTTTCTTTCTATTTAGTTTACAGCATTTAGCAGAAGGGTTTTTAATGTCTTTTATTATTATTTGTTACTTCAGATTAAGGACCACCTGGCAGAGCGGGCTAGGAGAAACTCATGTTAAGACACTACATTCTCAGCCTTTGGCTAGAATCCGAGAGGATCTACAGGTACAGCGCCACCGCTCTCACGATAAAGCTCATCGCCATGCTGTGTTTAAGCAGAGCAGAAAATGAAAATAAAATAATTATGATCATTCTCCCTAGGGAGGATCAAATCTACAACCATTGTGTTTACCATCAGACGTCACCCCGCTACGCTAAAATTACCTTTTTTTATGGAAAAACACAAGGCAAACGAGCGTAAAGGTCACCTGATGGGAAATGATCACCGCCGCCCACGACTCCGTGCAACACCAGAGAAACTACAGATGCGTTGAGTGCCTTTAAGGTGGATAGACGCGCTTTTAGAAGGTACCCATGTCATATCGACCTAAAAACACTGCCCCAGGTAGGCCATTCCGCAGTTGCGTTCACATGAAATGTGTTGAGCAGGATAATTCACCACCGCGTTATGTCTTATTAGCACAGTGCAGATAATGAAAATAATTCATTTCCCCAAATGGAAATCAAACCCATAACTATCGCGTCTACATTCAGACACTCTGCCGCAGCCTCATAGGAAATATGTTACTACCGACAATTATTAGACAAGATACTAAGATTACTTACTAATAAATATATTTATTCAAAAGAAAAATAAATAATTCCAAATCTTCGTTATTGCAAATCTCATACAAAATTCAATTGGCTGTTAGCACTACCATTACAAATATATTGATTTATTTTTTCTTTAATGCTTATTAAGAAATATCTAAAAAAACGAATAAAGATATATGTATGTATATAAAATTCTTCCGTTACTGTGTAACTGCAAACAACACACACACACACATACACACACACACACACACACACACACACACACACACACAACCACACACACACACACACACAC
>DWMY01000153.1:0-42088 GCA_018249775.1 Heliconius hecalesia formosus
AAAAAAAAACAAAAAGGTATAGTTGTTTGGAAAAAAAAAAAAAAAAGGGGAGAAAAAAGGGGGGGGGGGGGGGAAATTTGGCATTAAAGCCGTTAGCTTAAGGTATCAAATGAAAGGACTCTGGCTAAGCTAAGCCTGAATTTCAATAAAAAGACCTCCATTTTTTTATGGAACCCTCGGTGGGTGTGCCCGACTCGCCCTTCTCCAGTTTTTGTATATGTACTAGAGACTTAAACGAGGTTTCGCTCGCTTAATCTTATTTTTACATTATAAGTAATACATACTCGTATATTTTTTTAACAAAAACTATCCTATAATTATCCTTTCTAATACTTCTAAGAACATACAAAGTTTCATGACAATCGGTTGAGTAGTTTTGGCGTGAAAGCGTAACAAACAAAGTCACATTTATAAAATTAGTAGTTTACAAATGCAACATTAAAATTAAAGTAACCAAATCCATCAATTTATTTTTTGAAGAGATTAAATAAGGGCAGTGTGCAAGATCAGTGTAAATGGTAAGATATTGAACAAGCGAATGAAGCGATATATTTGGGAAGTATGTTCAGTAGAGATGGAAGATACGTAATGGATGTGGAAAGGCGTATTGCTGCCGGTAACAGGGTTAACGGCGCCTTAGCTGCATTGATGAGACAGCGAAACGTCAGCACAGCTGCACGTTTGGCCGTACATAATGCAGTGTTCATACCGACGTTGTTATACGGCAGCGAAACATGGATATTATCTATAATCCGCAGAAGAAATAAAGAAAGATGAATGCCGTGGAGTTGCGATCTCTACGTAGGATATGCGGAGTCAGCTTAGCTGATCGAATCCACAATTAAGAGATACACAGAATGGCAGGTACTAGGTGGTTGCTGGTTTGGGCACGTCGAACGAATGAGTGATGAAAGAATGGCAAAACAGATTTATGATGGAAAAGTGAGTGGGAAGAAAAATGGGGAGAGACCTCGGTTGACCTCCGAAAAAACAGTATCAAAGATACTGGAGGAAGGTCACGTAAAAAGTATGAGAACTCCCCGGAGGGCGTGTATGAAGAGGTTGATGACTGTGTACGAGGCGAAAGAGGTAGGAATGTAGGCGCTAGGGATAAAGCTTGAAGCTAAGTTAAGTAAAGTTACATAAATTAATATAAATATATATGTTACTAGAATGTAAATCATCTACTAGAATATTCAGAATTGTGGAAATTCAATATTGTAGTGTTAATTGAGGTTAATCGGAAGATTGAACGGTATTTATGCAACTTAATCCTTCGATCTCGATGTAAGAATAGTTCGTGGAATGATTGTTATTTACAACAGCCTTTAAGGAGCTTCGCTTGCTTGAACATTTGCTAGTAAACATTATAAATTCAAGAAATAAAAAGTTTCATTAGATTTGATTTCACCGTCCATTTTTTTTGTGATTTTCAAGAAATCACTAATAAATTTCAAACTAAATGCTAGGTTTGTTTCATGCTTTTATTTGACTTATATGTGTGTATGTGTGTTTAGTGTAAGTGAAATCTTGCAAGCTCAATTTGACCCACTTCTCAGTGTCCGATTGAGCTGAAATTTGGATTACGACTTACAACTCTTGACAATGAAATTACATATAAACAATATTGTTGTTATTTCAAACTGGCCACCTTAACAAAATGGCAGATTATAATACTTTGCACAACCCACATATTAAATGAAAAGCATATTAAATGAAAAGCATTGATTTCTAAAAAACAATACACCAAAAAATCTAGAAAGCTTGTTTTTAAAAATCAGCTTCAAGCTGTATCCCGCACACAGCAGGTTATATAGAGGGAATATTCGCCACTTTCCGCCGAGTTTTGAAGGCATTGCGTGTTGAGTGGCGGAACTCAACGCCGCGCTTTGCCTGATCGAAGAAATGAAAATATAAATGAAAATATATATTTAATTTTCTCGAGTGGAAATCGAATCCACAACCAGTCGATTTTTTACAGTCACACTTTGTGCCCCTGTGCCACAATTCTCCTCAAAAAAAAATGTTGCCTTTGTTTCTAAAATGGTTTTTTATTCATATTTTTTTTGTTTCTAATTCTGTATAAACCAATAGCTGTGATTTAATGTTATAAATAACTATACTAAAATAAATTTAAAATGAAATAGTGTGGCACTATAATTTTATTTAAAAAAAACTTTAATAGTTAAGCAAAAAAATATACAATATATAGAATAGAATTCTCTAGTTTAGACTTTTTATAAGCTTTAGATCAGTATAAAAAGTATTGGAAGCTATTTTCTATTTCGCTTTGTGCGGTCCAATAAAGCGCGGCCGTGACGCTGAGCAGGGTCGATTACGATTTGTAATTCAAAATGTATTTTTTGTATTATTTTCACGCTGTATCCTGCACATAGCTGACAAAGGGATACTGGGAACCTAGTGTTAAGATATTCCGTTCCCTTTAAGACACTTCCGTCCTCCACTTTCCACCAAATTTTCGAGCCATTGAGTATTGAGTGATTTCTAACCAGTGAGAAAAAAATAGTTCATTAACCCGAGTGGGAATCGAACTTATAATTGGCCTAGACTGATTTATCAATATAAAGTTAGTTAAGTTGTATTACTCAAATTGAAGGCATACCTACTAACTATCCACTTATTATTTAAGCCGATTACAAATTGACCACAGTAGCTATATGTAGTCCATTGTGGAAATTAATGCTTATTTTAATGCAAACATTTTATTGGGAATTTCAATTGCTTAAGTTTAAATAAATAATAAATAAATATTAAATATTTTTTTAGTTTCACGCTGTATTCCACACAGCACGTAGAGGAAACTTGGGAACCTAGTGTAATGATACTCCGTTGCTATTAAGACACTTCCGTTCCCCTTTCCGTAGCTACGTTTGGCCTCGTTACAATTAAAATATTAGCAATTTCATTTCCTAGAGAGGGGATCGAACCCACAACCTGTCGCGTTTACGTGCGTCGCGTTTACGTGCTGGCGTCTATATGCTAATGCTGTTAATTACTCTATTACATATATTGATTCGCCTTTATATTAACAATGTTTAATTTTAGTATAATAAAGGCTATGTTATTTTGAAATTTATTTCTATTTTCCTGCAAAAGTCAGTTAATTTTATATGGATCTTAAGAGGGGCACTTTTTCATTACGTACAAATGACGTCGCTGTCGTCTTAAATAGAAAGAATTTATTTCATCCAATCTAAGTCGGGGCAATCGTTAATAGCAAATATTAAAAATATCAGCATACGAGAAGAAATTGTGAGGCCAGTAGTGGCGCAGTGTCACCCACGTGAGACAGCTTGTGGATACGATACCCACTCGAAGAAATGAAATATTTAATATTTTGATTTCCTCGCTCTAGTAACTAGACAAATCACGGCGTTGAGTTAAGCAGCTCAACGCGCAATGGATCGAGAAATCGGCGGAAAGTAGTGAATGGTTAACGTTAGGTTTTGCAAGTTTCCTATGTCCACCCTTCTAAGTGAGGGATACAGCGTGAAGCTAAAAAAATATGGCAATATAAAAAGCCGTAAAAACTGAAAAAATATTGTTTTTATCAATTTATGTCTTTTATATTTATTATTTACATATTTTCTTATTATGTTTAATTAAAAAAAGTATAGACAGGGGAAGCTTAATGTCACACGACAAGACAAGACACACCATCTATCCAAACCAATTTTTGACATTGCGTGTAGAATTTAATTGCGAAACTCAACGCCGCGCTAACACTGTATGTTACTAACAAAAAATCCTTTATTCCAGGGACGTGCGTTTTAATCGCATATTCGATATAGCACCTGGTGTGTTCAGCCATCTACATCGGCTACGATCACTGCTGCTAAACGACAACCAGCTGACGGAGTTACGATCTGGCTCCTTCCACGGCCTACGCCGGTTAAAATATCTCTATCTATATAGAAATCGTATAAAACATATAGATTCTGATGTTTTCCACGGCATGGCGCATTTGGAACAACTGTGAGTATTTAATTTCTATTGTAAATTTTATCTTATTCTATTGTAATTTTATTTTATGGTTTATAATCGCTGTATCCCGCACATAGCAGGGTGTAGACAGAGTTTCCATTTCGACAAAATATAAAATAAATATTTCGCAAGTGAGAATCGAACCCACACAACATATTTGTGTATGCTTGTAAATCGCGCCACGACTGGCTTCAATTAATAAATGTATTCTTTTTATTTTAAGTTTTTTCATCAATTATGAAAAAAAAAACAACAAACTTTATTCTTTGTTAAATATTTGACAGACGGATGTAAAAAATTAGCTTTTTTATATTAAATTAATTACTTTATTACAAATATTTAAAAAGAGCACATTTTTCAGTGTTGTAAAAATTAAAATCATCTAATCATTTGGAATCCCCAATCGTACACCATATAAAATTTTTATATACATTGTTGACAAACTATTATACTAAGTGTAATTTCAAAAAAAAAATATCATAAAATAACCATAAAATATGAACCATAGTTCATATTCTATGGGTTTTATTTCATAATATGTCACTATGAACTAAAATAAAGTAACTACAGTAAGCAGGTTAGATTATCTCGATTGGAGCTAAGTATCCCTTCAGTTTACCGACCGTGTGTATACAGCGCCGGAGTTGATACTTGTGTTTCGGATATCGTAACAAAAGTTGTAAAGTTAGTTCGTATTGAAATAAGTATCTCATTAAGCGAAGAAAGGAACGACTTCAAAGTTAGGTCCTATTATACAGGATGTATGACTATATTATTACTTTAATTTTTGTATTTATAAAATAGGTGAAAATCTGTTATAAAATTGAATTTTACTTTTTAGCGAAAGATTTTTTAAAGTTTACAATTGATATTGTTCACTATTTTATATAAAAACAGCTTTGAAAGCTTTCGTAATAGATATGTACATATTTTAATTGTATAATTTAGATTTTATGAATGTGTTAATAATAATTTTATATCTAAAATCAACTTCACGCTGTAGCCCGCATACATGGTAGGCAGAGGAATCAGGAAACTTTTCCGTTTTTTCGTTCTCCACTTCCAGCTGAATTTTTCGAGACGTTGCGTGTTGAGTGGCGAAACTCAACGTCGGGTTTTGTCTTGTTGCCAGAGCGAAGAAATGAAAATATTAATAAATAACAATTAATTCCCTCGATCGTGGATCAAACCCAAATCCGACGCATTACAGTCACACATTCTTGTACTGCCTAATACCCTGCGCCACAACGATCTCAATGAAAGATGAATTTAATTAATTTTTAAATAATAAATATGGTCCAGGCCAATGTGTTTTAACACGAGGTTCCCTCTTCCTACTCCGCTGTGTGCGGGGCGTATACAGCGTGAAACTAGAAAGAAAAAAAATATTCGCATAATGCCATCCACTTCACTCGATTATTCATTCAACAGGCTACGTATCGCTTAGCGATAACTTTTTATTTATGTTAAGAATTTATATTCTCGTGTTAAAATGAAACATATTAATGTAACATTACTGTTACGTCTGTATTTTTATAGTTCTCATATATATTTTCTTGGATTCCGAATTCGATTTTTGATGCAGCTTTTTTATACGCTGAAGAGAGGGAACCTAGTGTTAAGACACTCCATTCTCCTGTTCCCACCGGAATCGGAGGTATTTGCTGTTAAGTGGCGGAACTCAACTCCGCACTTTGTCTCGACACCAAAGCGAAAACCTGAAATATAAATTTAAATAAATATTTGATTTAATTCACAACCAATCGTAGTTTACAGGCACACACTTGTGCCCCTGCGCCACGACTGGCCTCTTTTTTTTCTATAGGTAGGTAGGTACTTAAAAATATCTTAAGAACTTTTAAAGTGGTAAAATCTGTTTATCTGTATCAAGTTCACGATATCGATATAAGTTACGACGAAGAATTCCGAACAACAAAATTTATAATTATATTAATTAATTTAGTCATCTTAGATCTCAGGCCATGATTATTATTTCTTAATATTTTCATTTTTTCGCTCTGGCACCAAGGCGAAAGCCCGGCGTTGAGTTCCGCCACTCAATACGCAATGTCTCGAAAAATTCAGCGGAAAGTGGAGAACGGAATGTCCTAATACTAGGTTCCCTCTGTCTACCCTGCTGTATGCGGGATACAGCGTGAAGCTGATTTATTTATTTTTAGTCATCTTAAATTCTTATCATATTACGGTTTCGTCATTTGACTAAAGTGTTGTTAAGATGTAAATATAGTAATAGTCGAACGTATTATCATGAAATGATGTCATTGCGGTTGCTAAGAGTGAAACAATATGACACAGTGTACTATATAGGGAGGAAAATCAAGTATTGTTCTTGGAATAGATTGTGTTTATATTTTGAAGCTTAATTTGGTTGTATTTGTTTATATGTAAAACGAATGCCTATTTTATATTAGAAGATTTTTTAATGTAAAGATGTTTTTTTTAATATTTAATTTTTGTTTTTATTTTTTTAGGTGCTTAAATACTTTTTGTAGTTATGGGTCCTAATTCTCTATATATATGTGTATTTTAAAATATGCATGATCGCAAGGCAATACCATGGCAAAAGCTCGGCGTTGAGTTCTGCCACTCAAGACGCAATGTCTTGAAAAATTCGATGAAAAGTGGGAAACCGAGGGTCCAGGACTAGGTTCTCTCTGTTTAGCCAGCTATATGCGGGATACAGAGTGAATCTAAAAAAAACCCTGTTATCCAAATGTTGTTGATAAAACAATGATTTGCTTCGGAAAGCAATTCTGTACACTTATCTTATTGTGGAAGTGGTCTCACCAAATGCAAAATTCGCTTTATAGTACAAAGGGAAGCTGTGCATAACGCAAACAATCTTTTGTTAGCAATATTTCTACGCTTTTTGCTCGTCTACGAGACTTCATATATGTTTGTACGGTAGAAATGCAAATTGGTTACTAAAATAGTTTAAAATGAAAGTTATGTTCTGTTTAACATTTCTGTTACTTCACTTTCATTTCTTTAGTCTCTGAATCTTCATATGAAGACTATGTCAAATAGATAATTGACTTTTCTCTAAACGCGACGTTTAATTTCTTCGCTCTGGTGACGATAGCCTCAACTTTGAGTTCCGCCACTGAATACGCAATCCAGAATTCGGAGGAAAATGGGGAACGGAGTCTTAATACTAGGTTCCTTCTGCCAACCTCCTTACATGCGGGATACAGCGTAAAGTCACAAAAATCTATATAAGTAAAATTATTAAATAATATATCAAAAGGAAATTAGATTAATTATGGTTTTGTTCCAGCTATTTGCATATCAATGAAATCCATCAAATTGAACCTGAAACTTTCTCTAACTTGCCGCGTCTTGAGCGATTGTAAGTTATTTATTTGAAATACGGTGGACAGAATTTAGTTCCTTCATAAACGTATATTAAATTGAATATTGTTTATTCAGATACTTACACAACAATAACTTAAAGACCATTCCACCTGGTTCCTTCCGCGGCATGCCGAAGTTGCACAAGTTGCGCTTGGACAGCAATGCCCTAGTATGCGACTGTGCTATGCTCTGGTTCGTCCATATGCTCGCCGAACACAATGATATGAGTATCGCTGCAACTTGCTATGAACCCGCCGGCGCCACTGGAACATCTTTGGCTGCGATGAAAGAGAAAGACTTCCATTGTCGTAAGTTATTCTTTGTAAATGTTATAAAATCTTATGATTTGTTCTTTGGTACTAATTGAAATCTTTTCAGAACGCCCTGAAATTGAATCGGATCCTGAAGATGTAGTGGTCAACTTTGGGGACGATGCAATGTTCAGCTGTATCGCAAAAGGCGAACCGACACCTGAAATTGTATGGTTTAGAGATTCGGCAGTTTTGCCAATAGATAGTTCTAGATATGAAGTTATGGACAATGGCACCCTTATGGTTCATAACGCAGATCAAAATGACGTGGGTGTATTCGAATGTGCAGCTAAGAACCCTGCTGGTGAAGTAAAATCAAAGCCAGCTAAAATGATGGTGCAAATTAAGCCTGACAGTAACGGTAAGTATTTTTACCTGAAGCGGTAATAACAGTAATAATTTGTAATTTATATGCGTAAATGAATAGGTATAAAAATAGAATATATATTCTTCTTTTATTGCAGGTTATCCGGTATTTACTATACTACCTCGTAAACAAGTTGTCAAAATAAATCAACGTCTTGCACGCTTTGACTGTGTTGCAAAAGGCAATCCAACGCCTCATATCTCATGGTATTATAATAATGAACGAATATTATTAACTGAACGTATCTCGATGCGTCACAATGGTTCTATTATAATTGAAAACATTCAACATGAAGATTCTGGACCGTACACCTGTCAAGCTGAAAACATTAACGGGAAAATAACGGCTTCTGTTACGCTTGAAGTTATGGGTAATAAAATCACTTAGCTAAAATTAAACTAAGTTATATATTTTTTTAAGTATAATATAATAATATTTTTTGTTTTAGTTGCACCCGCGTTTATTATAGTACCAAAGGATCTAACAGTCACAATTGGCGATACTGCTCAATTTCAATGTACAGCTAGAGGAGTGCCTAAACCAGTTATTTCGTGGTATCGAAACACTATGGTATTGCCGCCTACCGATAATATAATTTTAAGTAATGAACATCAAAATTTGACAATACTTGAGGCCACTGAAGAAGATGGTGGATTATACCACTGTCGTGCCGAAAATTCCGAAGGGCTTACAGAAATATCTGCTATTTTAAAAGTACAAGAATTCAAAATTACGCATCCCAAAATAACACTTAAACCAGAAGATACCGACGCTTTTAAGGAAACATCTGTGCAAATGCCATGCGAATATGAAAGTGACCCCCCGGCCACAGTTGAGTGGAGAAAAGATGGAAACCGCATCGTTGCCAACTACCGATTCACAATTACCGTGATCGGTAGTTTAATTATTAATAATGTCAGCTTATCGGATGCCGGAAATTACGAGTGTTCTGTGTATAATGAATATGGACGTGATACTGCGTCGGTGTTTCTTACTGTTAAAGATCATATTCTACCAGGCGACGAATATGTGAATATTGCTTTAACAGAAGCAACAAGAGATGTTGATCAAGCCATTGCAAGAACTGTGGAAAACCTATTTAAGGATAGAACATCAGTAACAAGCATAGCAGAACTTTACAGGATGGCAAGATTTCCTAACGCACCAGAAAGAGAGGTAGCACGTGCAGCTGAAATTTATGAGCGAACTTTAGATAAAGTCAAGGAATTTACTCAGTCTGGATCAAACATTACTGCTATTCAACCCTATTATTATGAAGGAATCTTATCTGGTGAACATTTAGAAATTATAGCTCGTTTGTCTGGTTGTGTAGCTCACAGGGAAAACAAGGATTGTTCAGATATGTGTTTCCATAAGAAGTACCGAAGTATTGACGGAAGTTGTAATAACTACAATCATCCAAATTGGGGTACTTCGCTTTCTAGTTTCCGTCGACTTCTATATCCTATATACGAAAACGGATTTAGTCAACCAGTAGGATGGAACAAAAACAAAAAATATAACGGACATAGCTTACCGAGTGCAAGATTAATTTCTACAGAAATTATTAGTACCACTGAGATATCTATGGATATTGAAATAACTCATATGACGATGCAGTGGGGTCAATGGCTAGATCATGACTTGGACCATGCTTTGCCATCTGTAAGCTCACAGACTTGGGATGGGGTAGATTGCAAAAAAACATGTGATTATGCAGCCCCATGTTTCCCCATAGATGTTCCTAAAAATGATCCAAGAATAACTAATCGCAGATGCATCGACTTTGTCAGGACAAGCTCGGTTTGTGGTTCTGGAATGACCTCAGCTCTTTTCGGAAAATTACAACCGAGAGAACAAATTAATCAACTTACATCATTTATTGACGCGTCTCAGGTTTACGGTTTTGAAAAAACAGTTGCTGAAGATCTTCGGGATCTAAGTAACGAAAATGGTACTCTTCGTGTCGGGGCTCAATTTCCAGGTAAAAAACATTTATTACCTACTACTGGTTTGAATGCAATGGACTGTAGACGCAACTTAGAAGAAAGTACTCGCAGCTGTTTTGTAGCCGGGGACATAAGAGCTAACGAACAAATTGGCTTAGCAGCAATGCATACTATCTGGATGCGAGAACATAATCGTATAGCATTAATCCTAAAGGCTCTGAATCCGTTCTGGGATGGCGACAGAGTATATCAAGAAGCAAGGAAAATTGTTGGAGCGGAAATACAAGTCATAACATACAAAGACTGGTTGCCTCTTATTATAGGCCCTGAAGGATATGAACAATTGGGTGAATACAAACAATATAACCCAAATCTCAATCCGTCTATCTCTAACGTTTTTGCTACAGCCGCCTTACGGTTTGGTCATTCAATCATAAATCCATTATTACATCGATATGATGAAAATTTTGAAACTATACCCCAAGGACATTTATTATTACGCAATGCTTTCTTCTCTCCTTGGAGACTGGTTGATGAAGGTGGAGTTGATCCTTTACTACGAGGCATGTTCAGCACCCCTGCTAAACTTAAAACTCCTACACAAAATTTAAACACCGAACTTACTGAGCAGCTGTTCCATACAGCACATGCTGTAGCACTTGATTTAGCAGCTATTAATATTCAACGAGGACGTGATCACGCTATTCCTCCTTATACACAGTTCCGCCAATTTTGCAATATGAGTGAAGTAAATGATTTCGATGATTTAGCTGGTGAAATATCCGATCAGACTGTCAGGGATAAACTTAAAACACTTTATGGATCAGTACATAACATTGATGTTTGGGTCGGTGGAATATTAGAAGATCAAGTTGAAGGAGGAAAAGTTGGTCCTCTTTTCCGTTGCTTATTAATCGAACAATTCAAGCGTTTGCGTGATGGTGATCGTCTCTGGTATGAGAATCCTTTAACATTTGAGCCTGAACAATTACGTCAGATTAGGCAGGCCAACTTAGCAAGGATATTGTGCGACAATGGAGACAATATCGACACGATAAGTGAAAATGTGTTTTTACTTCCGGAAGTTCAAGACGGTTTAATTTCTTGTGAAGATGTTCCATCGGTTGATTTTCGCTTTTGGGCTGATTGTGAATCATGTGGAGATGATATAAGTGAAAATGAATCAAATCGAATACGCCGCGACACTTCTGCCCAAATGGATCTTTACGCCCAATATACTGAAAACGACCATCGCCTGAACACGTTAGAGGATTCTTATTCTATGCTGGAAAAAACCATTGCAGATTTGAAAAAGAAAGTTAAATATCTAGAAGATACTTGTCAGAGAAATTAAATATTTAACTAGATTGGCATATACCATTTAAGAACTATAAAAATTATATCAAATTGACCCGGTAACCAGGAATTAGTCCATATATCTTATTCATATCCTTATTGATATATTTAAAAAGTTAAAAATTAAGAAAAAAAAACAAAAAAAAACATGAAATAATAAAAATATAAAAAAAATGTTTTTGATGTAAGTTGCAAAATAAAAAAAAGATGAAAAAAAATATGTGTCTACAGTTATTAAATATATTCATTATATCATTAAATTGAAAAAAAAAACAAAAAAAAAGGAAAAAAAAATCATGTGCTCAGTGTATTTATGTGTATAAACGTAGGCTATCCAACATAGCTTTAAGCCTTCTCTATGTGGTCCAACTAATTAAGAATTTCTTTGAATTCCATTTTATCAATAATTATGCCTGATATATTTTTTTATGTGGTTTTGCCAACTATTTCTATCATAGTCAAACATTTATTTTTAATTACTATTTATTATTTTTGCTATGATTATGTTCACTTTCATATCCAAAAACACAACTAGATTCAACTAATTTAAAATATAAATAACAAATTTCTCGTATAAACGTCAATATAATTTGATTTATAAACCCCAAATTACAATTTTCTATATTAGGTGTCTATATGCAACATAATCTAGTCGTAATATAGGATTAAATATAAGAAATAACTTAATGACAGTATAATTTCATTTCGCAAGCATTTCCGAGCTTAGCTTAGCTTACCAAGGATCCTATTTTGTGCCATTTTAAAATAATAATATGTTATATAATTTACATTAAAAATTGCGATCTTTTACGCAACAGCTTCTTTCTTTAGAACGATTTGTATGTGTTCATATAGGAAGGTCAAGATCCGTCCCAAATTTAATGTATCGGGGTCCGTGACACGAATTTTGAATGTAATAATATGGTCTGAGTATATAGAGAGTGGATAGAAAGTATAATGTGAACGCGATTGTAAATTGCACTTTAAAATTTTCCTATTTTACTTACATAATATAATATGTATACTGTAAAGTTAGGTAACCTGTTCTAATTGCTGCGCTTTTTAGCAATAAAATCTTAAGTTGGTCGGTTAGTTTGTCACATGACCTTAAATATCGATATTATAATTGTTAACATTTCTCAATAAAATCTCGATGTTGTTCGGCTCATTCGAATCAGCTATATGAAAGTCATATTTGTAAAAATAGTCACCCTGATGGCGGACGTTAACGAAATATGTAAGTAAATTCCGACGTTTCATACGTTGCAATGCACTCTCATATGGCTAGTTCGATATAAGCCTTCGGTGTCTATGTTATCTATTTCTAGTAAATACGTATAATAGGAAAATCTGTTTTACTCATACATTCATAATATAAGAGTAAGTTTTAAATTCTATAGAATAATCAGATATTATCGGGACGTCGCTGTCGTTTGTAATAACTATACATTTGAAATTTAATAAAATCAACCTCTTTTTTTTTTGTATTAGAATTTGATTCTTTTTACTTAAATATATTTTTCCTTTCCGATATATGTGATTGTTTTCAGAAATGTTATAATACTATGTTATATTGATATGATAATTAACTTAAAAAAGATTTTGTTTATTTCTGTACTTATAATTTTACATTCATTTATAACTATCATATTTTTGATATTAATAGATTCGTCAGTGTCTGTTAGGAGATGCGAACATTCGATGTTTTAAGCTTGACACGCCACTAATGTGATAACTATTAATACGTTTTGATACGTTAGTTACTTATCTAGTTTTTCATTGTTTTCTAAATTATATAGTTACTGAATATGATGAAAAAACCTTACAAGTAGATACAATACAAGTACAATACTATAGAGGCCAGTCGTGGCGCAGCGGCACAAAATGTGACTGTAAAATCAACTGGTTGTGGGTTCGATCCCCGAGGAGTTCCCCGTTCGAGGAGATGAAATATTTACTTACATTTATATTTTCATTTCTTCGCTCTGATGTCGAGGCAAAGCGCGGTGTTGATTTTCACCACGCTGTTTAAACCTCTAGAACTCGGCGGAAAGTGTTGAACGGAGTGTAAAAACACTATGTTCCCTCTGCCTATTCTGCTGTGTGAGGGATACAGCGTGAAGCTGATTTGATTTATTTGATTTACAATACTATACAATCAGAGTCATGACCTATATATAACAACAATGACTTTCCTCCGAGTCGAACTCACTGAGCTAGTAATCTGTGAGAATTTTTAATATCCTGACAGAAACAGCTGGAAAAGCGAACATGTTGGACTGACAAATTATAATAGTTCTCCGAAGCAAAGATCAATCGCGCTACTAACTTCAGCTAACAGTTCCGTGCAACTGTTGTGTATTTGTTAATAGAAAACTCGTTGCCTGATGGAATTTTACTTTTCAACTCTGGATGTTCCCCCACACACCAATTGGCAGGAAACGTGGTAAAATTCTTATATAATGGTAACCATTTTGTGGTAACATATCTTGAGTGACACATAAGAATCGAATGTTTGCAAGCTCTTCCTCGTCTTATACTTAGGATAAGCATTTCCATTTTGGAATTCATCATTATGAATGTATTAATAGATGTGTAGTTTAAATGTCGATAGAAATAAAGCGTATGACTAATAATAAGAAATGTTTATTTGCGCTTTTTAGCATCGGACTATAGAACTGACTATCAAATAATTATAAAATTTGATTCAAAAAATGAAGATTGCAATCAGTTTATGAGTTATTCGTTAGTTTTACTGGGGATTACTAGATATATGTCAAGGAGCGAGTACATTGTAGTGTGCGCTACATATGGAAAGGCCACGGGCAAGATTTGATCATAGAAATCAAGTCAATCTCTTCCTCGACCTTGATCACATAATTGTTTTTTTTTTCAAATATATATTGTTTAAATATTATGTGTTATAAAGATTTTGAATATTTTCCTCTTGTTATTTCAAATTAATGCACTAAAGCTCACCATCACTTTTAGTAATGGATTCAATGTAAGAGGTATTTGTTCAAAGAACAATTAAACATAAGAGAAAAAAAAAACTATAAAGTTGTAAATTATTTATTTTCATCAGTTCATCGTAAACTATTTCGGATGGAGAGGATTAGACTGACATTTACGTATAGGGCTAATTATGCTAAGTTGATGACAATATTGTAGTGCCTGTTCCTTAATAGTTCGACGATTGGGTATTGGAAATAAATTATTCATAACTTATATGATAGGATTGGAACGGACACATCCGTCCAATTAATCACAACTAACAATGATTATTTACATACGAAATCACTTTAATTCTTTGAAGGAGCCCCGCTTATATGGAGGAATTTGATCGTTTGATCGTAATTAATCAATCTTATTCAAAATCTAATCATAATTCGATAAATGATTACTTATTGTAGCCATTTATGGCATTCTACATTATTTGTGGTCAGTTCTAAAGTTAACGCAAACTTCGTTAGATTTATATCGTATGCGATTTTTACTTTGTGAATAAATCTGCTTGAGTATTTTTTAATACAACTTTGCAAGGTATAAAAAATTGGAACCTGTAAATCAATCGATGTTTTTTTATTTCTAAATATATATTTATCGCAAATAAAAAATCAACAATTAAACAACAATTATGAATAATTGTTTCTAGGTCTGTATTTTTTATTTGCTTTGTATTTACCGTGTGTCGTAGGTGGTCTTGTGGAGTGGAAGTGTTGATAATGTCTTATTATATTCAAGTTCAAAATCAAAAGTACCTATCTAATTAATTTATCAACTTTAAGCAACATAATCTAAACACATTTTTAAAACAAGATCAATTTCGAGAAATAAAAGTTTCAGCGACATCGTTCCTAATATCAATAATAATTGTTTTTTTTTAGTTAAAGAGCAATCGTTAGATATTATAAATAACTCCTAAACCATACAGACTATCTACGACTGATTCGTCAATTTCGTCAAAATTCGATATTTATCTTGGTAACTTCTCAATATTATTTTATTTTAACACAAGCGTGTGACTGTAAACATGACGGTTGTGGGTTCGGCTTCCACTCGGGGAAATGAATTATTTTTTTTTTTATTTCCGCGCTCTGGTAACAAGGCGAAGGTTATCCCTGACCATGGCCATCTTTACTCCAGCCATAATCTGTAACACGGTAAAAGTACTATATAGTTTAGCTATCAAAGACAGGCCCAAGTACCAAAAGGTATTTCGAAAATCATCAATTAAAAAACAGCTCTAAAAAATTTAAGAATTGTGAATTGTTGTATTATTGATTTAGCATGATTTCATATCTTAAAATACACAAATATGGACATCACACATCACAAATATCGTGATATGATAAATTAACGTCCAATTATTGATAATTTCATGATTTTTATTCTTTATGAATTAAAAGCTATTTATTATATGAAGTTACCAATATAAATTGACTTGTTTTTTTTTTCAAAGGAATCACATTTACAGTATAATTGCAACTAAATACTTCAAGGCGTTGCTAGGTTATCGTATCACTTTTGAAAGTTCTTACGACGCGATTATTTATTAGATCTGATTAAGCAATTGCAAGTTGACACTTTGTTTCACAATTTGTAAAAAATGGCGGAAAACGCAAAAACCAAGTGCAAATTATGAAAATAATTTAGCGAATAATCCACCAAAACATAAATCATAAGAGAGTCTGATTGAAACAACTAGCAATAACCTCGTCGCGCGTCTTTTGTTAAATATTAGGTTAGAGCCCTTCGAATATATAAATGTAAATAATTTTAACATGTAATTTTATTTCTAAATGTAGGTGCAGATAAATGAATTACTAAAATAATTAATTTATTAAAAATACAAATTATAACATAATACCCATTCCAATAAATTTCTTTCAATGCGTAGACAGATGTCTTATTAGCCCTTTACATTTATCTTCAAGAAAATGAAACACATATAAAATGATGATTTGTTCAAAAATCTGTTCCTACATTTTACAATAATCATAAAAAAAACATCACAATATGTTAGATGGTTATTAATTTTTTTAAGGTTATAAATTTATATAATTTGTGCACATTTATTACAAAACTTGTGTTAATTTATTATATTTACTTTAATTAACTAAGGGCTATTTTTATAACATCTAAAAAAAATTAAAAACTTAACGTCATAATTACATTAATATACCTATACTAATTCATAATATTTATTTTGTATGACATTTTTATTATGCTTGCAAGGACTACATATATGTGTTTAAATTGTATACAACACTTTCAAGCGTGGTTCCTTTCATTTTATATATCTTATGTTTTCATAATGCTTAAAAAAAATAAATGGAAAAAGAAAATTGGTTGTTTGATTTATTTTCTCCTAACATTTAATAGTTAAATTAAATAAATAGAAACTGTATTTCTGTACTGTAAAAAGGATAAAATGAAACAAAAACATTAAATTTAATATAATTTATTGATCTTAAACACTAAACAATAACAGATTCACTACACTAATATAAAATCTGAATATAAATTTCCATTAATTAAATTCCAACATACTTTGTATGTCTCCCGGTCGCTAAAACCTTATTGTTGTCTTTATTTCGTACTTCCACTTCTAAAAATGCTATTTTCTTACCAAGTTTTCTAGTAACGGCCTCTATTTCAACATTGTCACCTGGTTTTGCTGCATTCATGTAACTGAATAGAAAAATAATATAAATATTTAAATTAAACAATATAAATCTAAAATGTAACTTTTCATTTTATGTGTGTTCCTATGTAAAGGCAACAGACAAGACAAAAATAAAAATAAGACAAGACAAGAATAAATAATTATTTAATAGATAAATAAATATGTTAATTTTTTACTTTGAACCTCTCTAAAAGACAACATATTAAGAACTTAAGCTCCAACAACTATAGTATACAAAAGTTCCATGTTGAAATTCACCACTGTTATGTGGTGGAATTGGTGTGGGTTTCTTCTCCTCCATTCTCTACTTGGAGCCTAGATAGTAGACTATTTTTGTCTCCCACCCTATATATGGGATATAGTATGATGCTGACGAATAAATATATTAGTCATTAATATTAATTTAAAGTAGTAGTACATAGTTTAACTGTAAATGTGACGACATAGGTTTTTGATGCCAATTTGGGGAAGTGGTAGTGAATTAAATGTTTTAACAGCTGTAAAAGCTGCTGTAAAGCTGTAAAATACAAAATTCTATTACCTTACACTAAGATCAATAGATACTCCTCTAGTATCAATATTTTCATGAGACGCAAGAGCGCAAGTTGAAATAGCATCTACTAAGTGTGCAATGAAACCACCATGTAAAGTGCCACGTTGATTCAGATGCTCCTCACCCACTTGGAACTCTGTGACCATCTTTCCGTTGCCTACACTAATGACTTTAACCTGTATATTAAATAAGTATTTTAAATATTAATAATTTACACATATAATAAAATTGTAACTGGTTGTCTTTGAATGGATGATAAATGAGAAAATCTTTTATTGATATTTGGCAATACAAAAGAACCAAAAACAATCTGATTTTAAAATTTTTGATTGTTTGTCTGATAATTTATGCACACTTATCTCAGAAACAACTTAACGGCAAGTTTCTCTTAACATTTAGTAATTGTTTTATTTCAATGAGTTTATAAATAAAACAGGTATTACAATTTAAAGTATTTAGTTCAACAAAATTGCTACGAAAAAAATATTTAATAGGCTGAAACTTTGATTTCCACTGTAGAGGTTTTTAGATTATTAAATTAATAAAATAGAGTTCAAGAGGGCAAACTCGCGAACGAATCTCTAGTAATTAATAAGTAATCATAAACAGCCACTAGTAATTAATAATAATAGAAATAAATTATAATAGAAAAAATAAAAAGCCAGCAAAATATTTAAATAACATATTAACGATTTTGTATTTTATTATATGTCATAACAAATTGCCTGTTATTAATAACAAATTAGCATAAAAATGAAATAAAGCTTCTTTTCAATGTGATTATTTTTAATACATTTAAGAAAATAACGTAACCATTGCTAAATCATTCTTTTACTATTATATTACGTAATAGTCAAATAAAAACTATAGTATTTACATAATACTTGGTAGTTTAATGTGAACTTATATATTTCTAAAATTATAAAACATAATTTACCTTCCGTAGGTTATGATCGAAACATTTTGTTGAAGCAATAGTTTTTGTGAACAATTCTGCTATTTTTGCCGCCTTAGAAGTCATTTTTTTTGTAGTAATATACCTTATTATAAGTTAATAATTGTACATAATATCCTAATCGAAATTAAATATGAAATACTATTATGTTTACATTTAAATGTTGACATTTGACGTGTGTCAGATATCTTATTTGTCAAATGACAGTGATAGTGCTGTAATGTTGATAATCCTATCACAATAAAAAAAATATGAATTAAAAGGAATTCGGCGGAAAATGGGAAACGGAGCGTCTTAACGGAAAAATCTTTTTATAATTGCTTTAAAAATGTATTTTTGATTTGATTTTATTTCTCTAGGAATATTGGTTGAATTTGCTCACCTAGCAAATAACAATATTCATCACTTTGCTATTACTATTGCTTAGGCGTTCAAAAATAAGAATAAAAGTTTGAAATATGTAATGATTATGGACTTAATTAGTCCAGTCGAGGTGCAGCGGCACAAAGTGTGACTGTAAACACGAAAGGTTGTGGGTTTGATTCTTACTCAAGGAAATGAAATATGGACTGTTTTCATTTCTTCGCTCTGGTGTGGAAAGGAATCAAAACATTGAGTTATTCAACACGCAATGCCTTCAGAATTCGGTGAAAAATGGGAAACAGATTGTCTTAACACTAGGTTGAAGAATCTCGCTGCCGCTGCACTGTTATTATTATTATTATTACTTTATTTGTACACCACAATAGATAGATACACATCAGATATAAATTTAAAAAAAATGCACAAAAGGCGGTCTTATGGCTAAGTAGCCATCTCTTCTAGACAACCTTTAGGGCGAAAAGAAGCTGTCATAATTATAAGCAGGTAGGTAGGTGGCAAATTAAAAGTATATATAATATACAAACAGAAAAATAAAAACAATACATATACCTTTATATATATGTACACGTACATATAGTTAACTACATAACAATAAATTGATACATAGATATTTATAATAATATACAAATTTAAATATATAAGACAAATAGTTATACACACATACATACTAATACATACATATGTTATGTGCGGGATACAGCGTGAAGATAATTTATTTGATTTATTTATTAGTCAATAAAAAAATAAAAACCTTTTATAAACTTATTAAGTAATAAATAAATCAAATAAACTTGTTTTAAATGGTTAATCAATTAATAAACAATATTTTACAATTTATTATTTAATTATAAAAAAAAAATAAAAATAAATATAATGTGCATTACATACATGTAATGAGCACTTCTTTTAGAACTAAAAAATATTAGACTGAATGAAATGTGCTTTAGTCTAAAAATTATCTAATATAAGTATTTATAAAAAATCAACTACATATATTATGGCTACTATAGTGGAAATTCATGACTCGAGTAGGTACTACCAAGTAAACTGCTCCCATTATTGCACTCTCATAACCGGTCAAAACAGGAAGTTTATATAATTATTTTTTAAAGCGACCAACAAAAAGTTGCTCCGAATTAAATCAAGTGTATTTAATCACGAGTCAATTGAATCGTGATAGCAGATTGTAATAAGACTCCCAAACGTATCTACTTTCACTCGTTTTTCGTATATTACATCTGCCGCCTCGGTGCAGTTGGAACATGTTCCACTGAAGAGTGTAGACGATAGTTGTGGGTTCATATTCGAAAGATAAATAAATTGTAAGATGTAATTTTTGCCTTTTAGAAAAAAAAACAACAGACAGAACAAGTTTAGGTAAAAAATAGATCTCTTTCCATATAATATATCACTGCACTATTTCGCATTTTGTAATAAAGTAATTTTATAATATTTTATATATCTATCTATAATATAAGAACCTACACTAATTCATATTTATTAGTAATTAACTCAGGGACACAAGTGTGCGACTGTAGGTAGACGCTACAGGTCGTGGGTTCGATTCCCACTCGAGAAAATGAAATATTTAATATTTTAATATCTTCGCTCTAGTAATGAGGCAAAGCTTGGTGCCGCCAATCAACACGCAATGCCTCCAAAATTCGGCGGAAAGTGGCGTCTTAATGGAAAGCAAGTGGCTTAATACTTGGTTCCCAGGTTCCCTTTGCCTACTCTGCTAGGTGCAGGAAAAAGCGTGAAAAAAGTAATTAAGCAAATGTTAAACTGAGTACCACTTTTTTATATATCTATAAACAATTTAAATGTTTTTTTTATGACTGTTAATGGAATTAGTAACAAGTTAATATGGCTTTAAACCAGTTAAGGCTGAGTTCATTATTAGTGCACACACACACATATACTAGAATTCCGTATCTCAAAATAAAAAGAAAATTGTTTTAAAATCATTTTGTTGTCGTTCTATCCATTTATCAAGACCATTTTTTATCAAGATAATGAGATATTAATCTGAAATTAATATCAAATATCCGAGTCCACAGTAACTTTGAACATAAAAATAGCTAAACTCAAAATCAAAGCAATTATATGGTTGAATTGAATTAGCCTAAGATCAAAACGTAGGGTACTCCCGTTGAACTAAAATGAAATTAGGCAAGAAGCTTCTTTATCAGTTGTAATTCTCGTTGCCCTACAATCACAAGATTTATAGGGAACCCTCGGTCGCCGAGAGTGACTCCCATTTATTTAGTAACGGTTCCTCCCAATATTTATTATAACATGTTACTTATTTCACTTGCTATCTTAATTTTTGACAATGAAAGCTTTTATCGGAAGGTTGCAATGAAGTGTCAAACTACTTGGTGTGGATGTTAATGGTAGTGGATTTGATTATGATTATAATACTTAAATTATATTAATTTCCACGGCCTAGTGAATACTTACAGCATGACTATGTATTAAGTTTTCAGTTCTAATTTTAAATGAGCTAAATCAACTAAAAATATGTTATAAAATTGAAATTAAAAAAAGTAAAAAAGTGGGTCTTGGGAGGATCGTAGTGTCTTAAAACTAGGTTCCTACCCTATTTGTTTTTTTTTTTACTAAAATGTGACAAATTTTAGTGAAGTCGTGTGCAAGCGGAAGTTCAATAAGTTAATTACCCTAACCGGATATCGAGTTAGCTGTTAAACGACAGATTAATTTTGGTCTGTGACGCGGTATTAGATAGTGGGAAGGCTTGACTTGTACGTATATACATACGTACTAGAAACTTTGATAGCGAGATTCGATTCTAAAGAATGACATTTACACTTTGTTAAATCTCCACGGTCTTTTAATCGATTACTTTTAGTTACCTTTGTTTGTATAAAAATTATATCTATGTACATTTTTTATTTTATTTTATCAAAAGAACTAGATATATGGGAGAAAAGATTATTCGTAATTAACTTACTGTATGAATTATGAAATAAGTGAAATAAAAATATTTTTCTTGCAATACCAGTTTTTATTACTTCGATTTTCTTATAAATTATAAAAATATTACATATTTAAATATATTCACTTAAAATTTACTATCACAGAGAATATAGTGAGAAGTTTTTTATGTTGAATGCAATAAAGAATATTATTAATACATTCAGTTTTACAAAAATGTTAACAAAATCTTTTAAAATTTCATAAAAAAATTGAACTTTACCAGTAAAATTACTGCAAATTAAATGTAGCTGTTGTTTTGGCATTTACATTTTACATTTTATATATTTAGGTAGTCAGAGAGAACGGAGCGCCAAACGCTACGGTCTCTACATACCTCTTTCGCCTCGTCCACTGTCATCAATCTCTTCATACATGTCCTCCGGGGAGTCCTCATGTTTTCTACGTGACCTTCCTCCAGTATCTATGATACTGTGTTTTCGAAGGTCAACCGAGGTCTCCCCCTACCTCTCTTACCACTCACTTTTCCATCATAATTTTTTTTTGCCATTCTTTTATCACTCATTCTTTCGACGTGTCCAAACCAGCTGAGCACGTTCTTCTACCGTGACATCCTCGCTAATATTTGCCATTATGAGTATCTCTTTATTCCGGATTCCATCAGTTAAGTTGACCCCGCATACCCTATGAAGAGATCGCATCTCCACGGCATTCACCTTTCTGTCATTCTTCTTCTATGATACCCACGTTTCGCTGCCGTATGACGGCGTCGGTACCAACACTGCATTGCGTACGACCAAACGCGCAGCTGTGCTGCCGTTTCGCCGCCTCATCAACGCAGCTAAGGCTCCGTTAACACTGTTACCGGCACCAATAAACCTTTCCACATGCATCCCGTATCTTCCATCTCTCCTGAACATGCTTCCCAAGTATACCACTCCATTCACTTGTTCTAATATCTTAGTTTTTATATGCTATTGCATTCCGTCCTTTCTTCATCTCGTTCATAAACCAGAACCTAAAATTTGCTTAATACTTCAAAAAAACGTCATGAAATTCATATTTTCAATCATTATAAAAATAATAATATTCTTTTGTAAACAATTGTTTCAGTCATTTAATATTGCTCATATAGTATTTCCACTTCCTTGCCTATTTCCTGTTGGCAACATCCTGAATTATCGGAAATTGTCTAGACTTCTGTAATAGTAATTTTTAGAGGGAAATAGATTGTAAACGGGAAAGCTTTGACATAGATGCATAATATTTAGCTAGAAGTAGATGTAGCTTTAATTTTTTTAATTATTCCTTTTTGTTACGCTTTCTAACTTTAGTTCTAAGTTTATTATTTTTTTATAGAAATAGTTTATAGAAATAAACATTGACGTTAAGATCAATAAGCTCTCTACTTATCCATTTTAGAAATTAAGTTACGCAGCACAAAACCGCGCTTTGCTGTATCAGTTTATCCAGAATATATCAAACTTACTACCACCGCCACTAACTATTGTATGTAGAAACCACTAAAAGATTTTTTTAATAGAAAACAGCGACAAACGTGTAAATGCCCGTATTGTCTCTATATTCATTTCTTGAAGCGGAAGTAGCTTTCCCGCCCATTACATTGTTCAACGCGAGGTTATAATTAACAGGTAATAATGTATTCAGTTGCTTCGCCAGTTTTCGTTAAATAATTTTCCAGTTCCTAATAGCTATAACATTTGATTTTGATTGTTTTGTATTTATTTTTTTACTCTTTTTTTATAATCTGTACTAATTCTTTTGATAAAAATTGGTAAATTTAGTGATTTAAAATTAAAATTAAATTCATTTAAAAGGCCAGTCGTGGCGCAGGGGCACAGAGTGTGACTGTAGAATCGACTGGTTGTGGGTTCGATCCCCCCTCGAGGAGATAAAATATTTACTTACATTTATATTTTCATTTCTTCGCTCTGGTGTCGAGGCAAAGTGTAGCGTTGAGTTCCGCACACTCAATGCCTCCAGAAATCGGCGGAAAGTGGGGAACGGAGTGTCTTATCACTAGGTTCCCTCTGTCTACCCTGCTGTGTGCGGGATACAGCGTGAAGCTGATTTAGTGAATATGAAAACCAATTAATTATTAAACATCATGTGTAGAATATATAGAATATAAGTAATATTATAATATTTCTTAATGGGATTTTCCCTATGTTTGGTATAAAAGTGATATTATTATACGAGTAGCGTTGAGTTAAGCTCCTCAACGTGCAATATTCCGAAAATAGAGCGCACCGCTCGATTGTATAGGGATCGGTGTCCTCAGTACTAAGTTCGCTGTGTCTACTATGTATTATAATCGATATATATCATTTTTATTATATGAGCCTTTCGACGCACATTGTTGTACATAGGCCTCCAACAAGGATCTCTACGGCATTCCCCCGACTTTGACCAGATCGTCGGTCCACCTGGTGGAGGGCCTGCCCATGGAGGATCATCAGGTTCTCGGCCGCTACTTGAGCACCTTCATAGCAACGGCCATAGGTTCTTCTCGCTAAGTGTCAGGGCAGAATTTCTTCGAGCAGCATCGGTAGCAGTTGTTCTCTAGTCTAGTTGTTGATCTAGTGAGTATTGAGTCCGCTGTCTATTTATATACTTACAAATAAACAAATTCAGGGTCCATTTCGACTGCACTTCACACTTTTAATTTTATAAAAAAAAATGACTTGTTTATGTGTATGTTGACTATACAATTACATCAATGGCGTTTTTTTTTTTAAATAATTTTTAGGCAGTCGGTTTTTTTTGTAGTAATATTTTTTTGTTTTAAAAAAAAGTAAACTAACTTTAATGAAAACGAAACGGATTAAGGCTTTGAATTATCATACGTTTTAAATATTTTTATTAATAGTTAAATAACATATTATCATGATCGTGTGGTAACCAAATTGGCTCCACTTACTCAATATATCTAATTACCTACCTAATAATATATACGTGATGGCGACCAACATTCAGTTTATGTGTAATAATATTTGTTGTTCTTTGTTTATTAATATTAAATTTAATGATTTAGTAAAGTTCACAAAACATTATAAATACAAAAATTTTATATATTTTTATTACGCTTTTTATTTTAATTATGTAATAAAATGTAAGAAGCTGAATCTGACCCGCTTGTTATATTTATATCAACACATGAGACTTGACGGTTACTTATATGTAGTTTTCGTGATAATATAATAATATTTTATTTTCATTTCTTAGCTCTAGTGTAGGAGTAAAGCACGGCGTTGAGTTCCGCAACTCAACACAAAATTCCTCCAGAATTCAGCGCAATATGGAGAATGGAGTATCTTGAGGTTAGGTTCTCTCTGCCTACTCTGCTATATGAGAGATACAGTGTAAAGATGAATTTTTAACACGTTTTTTATTTAGGTCTGCTGGACTATATAAAAAAATGTAAGAAGCTGAATCTGACCTACTTGTAATATTTATATAATTTTGAGACTTGACAATACAATAATATGGTATCACCATCATCATTATCAATCAATGTAAAAAAACCGTGTCAAGCTATTTTCACTCACTTCTTGTCCTTCTTTTAGCTTAAAAATTTACACACGTGTTGGGATCCTACGAAAGTATTAATAAAGTTCAAAAGAACCAATAGAAGAACACCTATAGATATAGCTATTTTATATGTAACAGTACCTTACTACGTGGCGATGGCATCTTTCTACTGATGCCGTCAGTAAGTACTTTAGGAAGGGAAGCCTAAATATTTAAAAAAATTGCATATTACGAGTAGAAAGTAATTTAGTAATAAGTAATGGAGGATCGTCCGCCAGCATTAAACATTTTGGTGTAATTAACAAAAGCGAAATTATTTAAATTGTATGCTGCTCATTCTCGTTGGTGAAATTAAAATTTCTATAATTTTATGTTCGTACAGCATTAATCGTGCGTACTTTAATGGCTTAAAGTGTATATTAAACAATGCTTTTTGGTAACCATTATAAGATAATACACGCACCACGTATAAATATATATATATATATATATATATATATATATATATATATATATATATATATATATATATATATTGTGGCAGAACTCAACGCCGCGCTTTGCTCCTACACCAGAGCGAAGAAATGGAAATATAAATTTAAGTAAATATTACATATGAAAATTAAAAAAAAACTTTTTCACTTTCAATTTCCTATTTCGCATAATACCAGTTTTAACAAAATGAGCTTTCATCTTACATCTACATATGTTGGTGTATAAAGGAAGGTCAATCCAATTGTATAGACCAAGTCATTTTAGAATGCCTCGAGCGAGTGTAGCTTTAACTAAAATTCAAAGCACCTGCCATGCTCTCTAGCAGCTAGGAAAATGGAATATGAACTTTGCGCTAGTATTTAACGCCTTCGTAGTTCCATTGTGTGTTGTGAGAATGATGTGACGCAGGTACGTTACCAAGAATTTTTTTATTGCTATACGCTATTTCCTGCATATGGTAGTTTAGGTAGAGGGAACCTAGTGTTGAGACACTACGTTGTCATTAAGATACTTCCGTTTCCCCATTTTCTGCTGAATTCTGGATGGAGGTATTGCGTGTCGAATGACGGAACTCACTGAAGCTCTTTAGTCTTGTTACCTTGTTGGGAATACTAACGACAATAGTCGCTTTCACAGTCAGAAACAGTACCGCTGCGCCATGAAGAACTCAAATTCGACCATATTAAATAATATTAACTTGGTTAATAGTTTTTGGTACATTTTTTTATAGTATCTATAGGTATAGATTGAAACCATTGTGGCGAAGAATGACTGATGATTTGTCATAAAATGATTAAGTTGTTGATAATCGAAGAAAAAGGGTTTTACCACCAAATACACAATGTATCGAAGTAAGGTTCAATATTGAGAACAAACCCCTTTAGGCCCGTATTTATAAGCTGTGTATATCTGTGAGTGAACACGTGATCTTGGAATTACTTTCAAGATCAATCTCAAAATTGAGAGTTTTGAGTGGGGGGAATCAATGTCGCACTTTGTCACGCCAGAGTGAGAAACTAATATAATTAATTGCAAATCGAACCCACAACTATAGCATTAACAGCCACATGCTCACTGACACACGATGGCTTTAACAAATGTTATGTAAGCGCTTAACATTTTTTGTAAAAAAAAAGATGCAAATAAAATAATGAAAACAAAAAAAAAAGAAAATGAAATACTTAAATAAAAAAAAGACAGGGTAAATAAATAAATAAAATCAAGTATTTGCATCTTAAAATAAATGTAAAACGGACAATTTCATAGTACATTTATTCCAATTAACCTTTTCACTCGTACGGGCTGTTTGGATTCACGTGAAAGCTAAGTTCAATTTCAAATGAACGAGAAGTCTAAGCGATAGCTTAAATTCCTATTCGAGTGTTTCGATTGATATTGAGGATATAAAGTGAATACACAGGATTTCAATTTACACTAATCTTCACAATTTTTGCGAGGTTTCGCTTTTATTTAGCAATGTAGGCAGAGAAAATCTAGTGTTAAAACACTCTTTTTTCGACCAAATTTGAGATATGATGTGTTTGGTTGCGGACTCAATGTATCTGTAATTTTATTCTGCTAAATTTGAATCGAACTCACAGCATTTATTAAGATGTGTAAATATAGATTATCTTTTGAGACACTATGGTGTCTTCAGATTGCAAAATCTTGATATCAAGATTTTACAATCTGCGTAATTAAACACTGCTACGAAATATAATAATTGAAATGGCAATAGCGACAAATTTAATTTGAACACGCAACCAACATCCAATCAAAATGATCCCCCTTACACCCACAACAATATCAACTCAATCGAAACTAGTGCAATATATTCAATTCAATTAATTAATGAATTAAAAAAAAAATCGAATTTTATATGAAATAACCTAAATAATTTTTACACGCAATTAACTTAAAACCTAAATATAAACGATAAATTTCTACTCTACGAACATTATTCTGTCTATTCCGTCTCATATAGTTTAATATGCACTATAAAGACCTCAGTAATTACCTAGTTCAGTTTAGTTCACAAGATTTACGATGTTTAACGCCGGCGGTATAACGATATGACACCTCATTTCAAACAAACACGGCTTTAGTCATGTACATTCTACACCCCTAAAGGCCTCTACCCTATTTTAAAGTAATTAATTAATTCTAAGCTTTTTGATGTTAAATAAGTATTTTTCTTTGCTAAGTTTAGATTAACACTTTAAAAATGTTTAAAAATATTCTATAAAACAGTTGTATAAAATAAGGAAGTAGCTATTAGGAAGTAGCAATTTTGTCGATCGTTTTTGTTTAAATTTAAATAATTTTATGTTAACTCCACAACCCCCTCTGTCTTTCAACGTTAGTCTCATAGTAATCGGTTCAGCCGGTGCGGAGGTTAGCCCGATTAAATATAAAGACAGACAGACGGAAATGTTAAAATTATTTATTTGTGTTTTGGTATCATGTGAATAATTATATGGACTTAAAAAATATAAACAGGCCCTTTCATTTTATTTATATGTATATTGTCGTTGTCAGCTTCACGCTGTATCCCGCACACAACAGGGTAGGCAGAGGGAAGCTAGTGCTAAGACACTCCGTTCCCCATTTTCTGCCGAATTCTGGTGGCATTGCGTGTTGAGTGGCAGAACTCAACGCCGCCCAATTTAATGTTTTGTTCACTTCAACTCTATATCTAATATCCCGTATATAGAAGAGTATGCAAAAGATATCAACTTGCGCAATTTTTGAGGCCCTTTCAATTTTATTATAAGATTATATTTTTTAAGAGAACGGATTCACGCGTCGTTATGTTTTCTTTGGCGTTGTGTGAGAAAGAAAAACAAAGAATATACAGCGTTGATACAGCGTGAGCTCAAAGACATCTTAAATATATAGAGAATAAATTAAAATAGATTTAGTTCAAATCACATTCTCATTTATGTAAAAAATATGCTAAATAATATTTTTTTGTTTTTTTTTAGCTTCATGTGTCAACTAGTGGGGAGATACCCGTTTCCACATAAGATACTTCCATTCCCCACTTGCTGCCGAATTCTCGAGGCTTATTGTGTAGCGGAACTAAACGCCGCGCTTCGCCTCGTTACCAGAGCAAGGATATGAAAATAAATAAAATTACGTTCGTTCGTTTACAACCGCACGCTAGTGCCACTGCGCCACAACGGCGTCAAGTCCCTCAGTCTCTAGTTTAATTAAATCAAATTCTCGTTTATTTATAAAATATACGAAACAATAATATAAATAATATTATAGTTATTACAACATATTTATTATGAATAAATACGCTATAAAATAACGCGTGGACATTGATCGAGCGTATCGTGTCATATATAACGTGAGGTAATTAAGACGTATTACGTATATTATTAATTAAAATTGACAAAATATATAACTACAGTTCAAGATTCATATTAAACTATTTTTTTTAATTGTTACATTTATATTGCAAAATAGATGTAATAATATGAAGTTAGGTAATATTATATATTGATTTACTTAATCATTCATTCATTCGTTCGTTTGTTTCTTCGATCAATTATTTATTCTTTAAAATCACTTATTAAAAAAATCAGCTTCACGCCGTATCTTGCACACAGCAGGGTAGGCAGACGGAACCTAATTCTGGAGGTATTGCGTGATGAGTGGCGGAACTCAACACCGCGCTTTGCCTCGAACCCAGAGCGAAGAAATGGACACATAAATTTAAATAAATATTTCATTTCCTCGAGTGGGGATCGAACCCACAACCAGTCGCGCTTACAGTTATACTTTGCGTCTCGGCCTTAATTCACTCATTAATTTAAAAAACTAATACACCAACTAGCTAAGATTATAGACAGATCTATAACAAATATTTACAGTGAAATGCAAAAGAAAATTATCACCCAGTTAGAAATTCAAGAATCGCGACGCATCGGCGTCTGATTTGTAAAGAGTCAGAGTTGCTACTTGACTTTTGTGGGTTATGCCTATGACTGACTTACGAGTAAGCCTTCGTTTTGATAGAGTCCTAGCTAGTGCTGAATCTCTTCAAATATAACAAGTGGATTTCGGATATATCGAAATGTTAGGGTATCTATTTGAGAATTGCCATTTTAAAAAAGATGATATAACGTGGATGATAGCAATGGACGTGTATATATATATATATATATATATATATATATATATATATATATATATATATACGTTCATTTTTGTTATATTATACTAATACGACTATATCACATTTTAATATACCTACGTTTACTCTACAATAGATATTATATTTTAAATAAATAAAAAAAAAGATTGTAAAAAAAAACAGAATAAAATACAGAAACATTCTATAAAGTTCTTAGCAAAGGAATGATTTGTATAGATATCGTTAACACAAAATTTCAGAGAATACCTGCAATTCCAGAGAAACGTCGCTGCGTTCCTGGATATTGAGTATCCCCAGATATCTACAGATGCATTCTTAAACGCAAATAAACATCGATTTGCTTAAAATAAACCAGCTATTCGAAACAGTTTTGCTAGAATTTAAATTTGATTTTTATCATATTACACTTTGAAAACATTATATTTAAAATTATTAATTTTAGCTGAAAAGTTATTTTGTTTAGTTAAACGTGCTAATCTCAGGTACTACTATTTTACCTCTATTAGTCCATTGGATATTATTATTTTGTTTGCTTCACGCTTTATCCCGCATATAGCAAAACCCTCGCCCCCACTGTCCATCCAATTTTTACGACATTTCTTTTTAAGTAGCGGAATTCATCGCCGCGCCGTGTCTTGTTACCAGAGTTATTCACCATCACCACGCACTCGAATCAAAATGAAGTGCAGCGTTGGGTTCTGGCACTCAACGCTTGTAAAATATTCGGAAAGTGGAAAGCGGAATAACGTAAAAATTGATTTTCTCTGTTTACCTTGCTGTTCCTATTACCCATATAATAGGAACAGCGTGAAGATAAAAATGTGGTGCATGTTCGTGGGTTTTCTTTTTCTCAGCTAATTCAAAATATTTCATAACAAAGTGTCATAAAAATAACACAAATGATATAATAACATTTGTTATTGCAAACAAATAAAGAACTGCATTGACTAATTTTAACAGTTAGACATTTTGAATTTCCATAGAAATTTAGTGTTTAATTTCGAAATAAGTAATAGATCTATATCTTCACTTTTTTTCCGCACTGAAAGATAGCGGAGGGAACCAACAAGAGGGACGTTATATATAAGACACTTTTCTCTCCCAATATCCTCCAAATTTTCGAGACTACTTGCCGTCTGGCGAAACTGAACGCCACAGTGAACTGAACCAAATAAAGTGAAAATAATGTTTTACATATTTTCATTTCCTCCGGGATCAAATCCACAATCATTGTGTTTACATTTAAACGCTGTCACTATAAAATAAATTTGAAATACGCTAACAGACAAGCTTAAAATTCTTTAATTTTAAATAGATAAAATAAATCAAATCAGCTTCACGCTGTATCCCTCACACAGCACCCTGCTGTGTGAGGGATACAGCGTGAAGCTGGCAGAGGGTATAGAGTGGCGGAACTCAACGCGCTCTTTGCCTCGACACCATATCGAAGAAATAGACATATAAATTTAAATAAATATTTCATTTCTTCGAGTGGGGTTTGAACCCACAACCGTCGTGTTACAGTCACACCCTTGTGCCCCTGGGCCACGACGGCCGATCGGTCTATTATTCTTATATGTAAAATATGTGAATCTGATTGTAAATCACTGTATGTAAAACCTCATAGTACCCACTTATATTATAGGATTGACTAGCTATCATTATTATTTGGACTTTCACAGTGGGTACTTTCTGATGGAATGATGCTGTGTACGGATGCGAGCAACGAGTCGCTTTATTCCGTTATCTTCTTATATAATTTTTGGCCGTCGGATACATAGTGGCAAGTGATTTCTGAACTGGACCTATAAAATGTAATGTAAAGTTTTTATTAACTGCAACTACCTAGTCAGCGCAATGAAAGTTTTGATATAACTAATAATAAATAACAATATTTATGGTTATAGATCAAGAGGAAATATGCAAAAATATATTTTAATGTATAAAATAAAACTTTTCATCTTACGATTTTTTATAAACAAATAAATATTTATTTTTAGGTATATACTACTTTCTACGAGTACCTAAAATGAGTAGCATTAAATTTACTTCTAAAATCGCTATCGCGTTTTTTCTATGGAAATCCAAATGATTTTTTCTTTGTTAAGATGATTTTGAATATCCAAAATATATTTATTTAAAGATCAGGGCCATTTAATATTTAAAATCGTGTTAGTTTTTATATCGCAAAGTACAATACAACAAATTGTACGCGTTAGCGCTCCCTTCGTATATCTCCAGTATATTGGTAGCTATCTATATGATTGAAGCCGTCGTGGCTCAATGTTTGGCTGCAAGTGAGGCGGTAGTGGATTCGATTGCAAAGGGGGGGATGAATTATTGTCATTTGTTCGCTCTGGGAACAAAAGGAAGCGCGGCGCGACTGTGAGTTCCGCTAGTCAAAACGCAATGCTTCGAAAATTGGGCCGAAGGTGGGGAACAGAGTGTATTAAGACTAGGTTCTGTTTGATTTATGAATAGATATAAATATTGCTATGAGATTTATAATCCCGACAAAAAAAATAAAGAAAAAAAAAACAATTAAAATTATAAATCTACTAAATAAACATTAAATAAATAAACGTCGATAGTAACATTTTTTTAATTGACGCTTCTGATTCCATGTTGATTTCGACAAAAAAAATCAACACTCTTCTTATTTCTTATTTAATTTTTATTATTTCTTATTCTTATTCAACATCTACACAGTCTTATATCTCGTCAGATCCATCTCTTCGCAAGTGGGTGTAGGACGCGGTTTGAGAAAGTAATTCGACTCGTTCTTAGGTATGGTTTCCGCGACCCGTCCCCTCTGTGACTGCAGGCATAGGGCTATCAGGTTACATGAAAAACGATTTTGTAATTATCGATTACATTATAGTTTTAATTATTTTACTAAGTACCAAATAGGTCAATCGTGGCGCAGGGGCACAAGCGTGTTTACCCGACAGGTTGTGGGTTGGACTCCCACTTGAAGAAATTAAATTATTTAATGTTTTTGATTTTACTGTACTGGTATTGAGACGTTGAGTTCCAACAATTAAAACGCAATACCTCCAGAATTCGACAGGAAGTGGAGAATGGAGGAGTCTTACCTAATAGGAATGGAATATCTTAATACTAAGTTCCCAGGTTCCCTCTGCCTACCGTGCTATGTGAAGGAACTAATAAAAAAATCCGCCAATCAACGCTCGAAAATTTGTGGAAAACGGAGTGTCTTAATACTTACGGAGAATACAGCGTGAAACTAAAACAATATAAAAAAAAATGGCATCAGAAATTCTGTACGTAGTGTTCGCGGGTTCAGCTCTCTAAATCATATAATTGAAAATATTTTATGACAGAGTGTTATAAAAATAGCACAAACGATATAATAATATTTGTTAATAGAAACAAATAAAGGGAGTGCGTTATGCTACTTATACAAACAATACATATTTTTATATTTAGATATGCGGTTGTAAAGTTAATGCAGATAAATAACCTGAATTATACTCTATGAAATGGACCACTAAATATATTGTTGGCTTCACAGCCGCAACCACAATATCCTGATAAATTAGTCCATTTAAGTAAATAAAGTCTTGGCGACCTAAAATCGCGTGATTTTAAATAAATATCAAAATATTTTTATTTAAACAAGTCTCTTATTAGACTTGTAAATTTAAATAAAAATAATATAAAAATATTTCGAGTCCTACAAAATTTTAACATCGGCTTTACAAAACATATCTATCTATTTGCTAAGTAAAGGCAACCAGAAACTCAAAAGATGTTTTTTTTTAATAACTTTACATATAATTTTGTGAATAATAAATTAGATATATAATTAAATTATACGATCTATATTAAATTTGAAATTTTAATTGTAAATTACAATTAATCTTATTATTAAATAACTTAATTACAACTAAATATTAATTACTACCGTACACTACCGGCAACCCTACAGTGCCGTCTGCTTCCTCATATCACACCTTATAAGATATTGGCCATATATAATCTGGATTGAGTGCTTGTAATCGTGATAGCGCCTATTACGTAACAACGGAACGGATCCGTTATTCTCTTTTATTTTTTTTTATTACTGTTATGGAGTTGGTGACGTCACTGGCTCATAAAATACATTATTACTAGAGATCGTTTCAATGGACAGGTGAAGGATATATTTGTATATAATCATTTTTTTCATCTTCATGCTGTATCCCGCATAGGCAGAGGCAATCTAGTGTCTAGTCTAGACACTCCGTTCCCCACTTTCCATCGAACTCGAGGTATTGCGTGTTGAGTCGAACTCAATGCTGCGCTTTTGTCTTGGTATCAGGGCGAATAAATTAAATAATAATTCATTCCACCGAATGGGAATCGAACCCACAACCGTTACGTTACAGTCACTCGCTTGTGCCCCTGCGCCAACGCAGCCTCGTTATTGGAATTATTAAATTATACCAAACTTAGTTTATTCTCAACGATTATAAAGTACTGGCATCGTGTTGATGAAGTTGGATGGCGTTTGACAGTAGGTATATATAGGCTGTGAATATCGATTCTATTGGGAATTAATAATGCTGAAAAATTATAATTATCTATGTTATCTACGATGTTTCAGATTTCACAAATATTTTCACAAATATTTTTGTTTAAGTATTCAGAGTTTCACAAATATTTTTTGTTAAAGTATCAAACAGAAGTTTACCAATTTAGCTTAAAGTGTAATTATAATAATATTTATTTTATACGGTATAACAGACTCTTTTTTTAACCCTTTAATCAACAAACAATAGTATTATCTCGAATTAACCATAATTAATTACCATTTTAAATAAAATAAAATATGAACCTTAAAAATTAATTGTACATTAATGAATCTAAAAGAACTATATATACATTTCACCTTCCGAATATATATGTGCTATAAATTTAGTGACACAATTCTCCACATTATATAATTTATTTCGATTGTAATCACGTCCTTACTGTTTTGACCTTGTGACATCATCGTAATATTGTCACGTTTGTTTGTACAGCGGTCACTGCTTGCGAAATGTATGTATAGCCTACTACATAACTTAAAGGATATGGAATCTTCATGAAGAAATTACCCATACAAATTTTATCTATCTATCCATATATCTATCTTTTACTGTGAATGGTTTAAAAATAAGATGATGCATATATCTTTTAAATATAAGTGTTGGGACGAATAAAGAAAGAGAGCGGAGAAATTTTAATATGGCGGAACTCAACGTCGCGCTTTGCCTCGTTACCAGAGCGAGGAAAAAAAATATTAAAAAAATATATATTTATTCGAGTGCCAATAGAAGACAGTAAGAACTGAACCCACAACCTTCCCTGTTTAGAGAGAAAGCGTTTATATGAAATTTGTGTTATATGAACACTTAATACCATATCATATACAAGCGAAGTGAGGCTTCTATTTCATATGAAGATCTCCTAGATTAATACCTACGTTCACCCTGTAAGTCGGTTTAACCCGCAGCTTAAAGCCATATAGGTAATGAGGATCCCGTACAGCATGAGCATATTCCATATAAGGAAACTGAAGATTTAATGCATCTCTAATAATATATTATGAATTGAGTCGATGATAGAATCAATCGGCTTAGTAAATTATCTGCTTAACTAGGGTTTAATTCGAGATTTGTTTATTATAATAATATTATAATTGGTTTATTAGTAATACTTATATTTATACCGAATAGCAGGGCATGAGGGAACCTAGTGTAAACTGCTTTCGCCCACAGAATCGCCATTTTCGATGCATTGAGTGTATTGAGTTGCGGAACGCAGCGCTTTGTCTTGTTCCTAAAGCGAAGAAACGTACATAATATATTTCATCACGTGAGAATCGAACCGGCAACTCTCGTCTTTAAAGTCAGACGCCCTCTATATAATATTATTTAATACCAACAAAATACGTGGCGTCAGACAACGTAAGATTATTTTTAATAAGTAAAAGGTATTGAATAAATAAATAATTAAAGTTGTTTATTGGCGTCCACAGAGGCGCGACGTCGGTTGGGTGGCATCCGTTTGCGAGACGAAACGGTCGGCGCTCGGATCGTATGTCGTTGTAAATAAAATAAAGAGAGATTCATTGAAATTATGTAATATTTAAAGTACTTGAACTTTTAATTATCTGGACGAAATATTCATAAAAGTTAGTTTTTGGGCTACTCTCAACTCTGAGATCGATCTTGAGATGCCGTTTACATTTATAAATATCAATATAACAATATTGTAAAATAAAGACAAGAAGGTTTATAGATACGGGCCTATGTGACATTTTGTCATATTATGATTTCTAAAAACATTTATTTAATCTATCAAAATTATACATACATAAATTTCAATCAACACAAAAAAAATATATTTTTACAATAAAACTATGGATATGAATATGGAAATAAATTAGAAAATATTTATAATTTATAGTTACCTTTATAAAAGAATACGTTATGCGACATTAAGTGAAATTTTTGAGTAATATTTATTAACAGGATTACAAGACAGTTAACATTCCAAAGTGTAACATTACACTGTTTTGTATAATTATGTTATGCAATTCGTGGTAGCGCGTTCGAGATCGGCTTGAACTTCCGTCTATTATTTAGAACGAAACCGACGGTCATGGGTACTTGAGAGTTAAGGAAAATAAATCAGCTTCACGCTGTATCCCGCACACAGCAGGGTAGGCAGAGGGAACCTAGTGTTAAGACACTCCATTCCCCACTTTCTGTCGAAATCTGGAGGCAATGCGTGTTAAATGGCAGAACTCAACGCTGCGCTTTGCCTCGAGACCAGAGCGAGAAATGGAAATATATGGAAATATATGATATTTCAATTATTTTCACTTCATCTGTTCTGGTGGACAAATAAATAACGACGCAATATACATATTTGGTACGGAGTCTTGCAGTGCATTATATATATCAGCATTGTACTACTTTAAAATTCCGCTGCCTTCACCGTTGTCTTCACTATATATGTATACGACAACGATTACGACTCTCGGGACTATGTACTAGGGACTAGGTCAATACACGAACGACTCGCGTTCAATACGATATTAAATATGCGATATCTAAATATTTATGTGAATTTGCCATGTATATTATTTTTTTTTTCATCATATACCAAGGTGCATATTCTTACACAATATCTCAAAAAATGGCCAGATTGTTGGGAAAGGAGTTTCTTAACACTTAGCCCGTGGCTATCCTGCTATGCGGGAAAACACCGTTACGTCGGTAAATAAATATTATATTAGCGTTACTGCTCAGTCATTTGGTAAATAAAAAATAGATAATAGGGACGTTCATACAAACGTGTATCGCTTATTGTTGTAATTTTATGAATATATTTTTCAATTCTCAATTTTATATCAAAAATATAAGAAAAAAATAACCACTTTGCCTGTTCCATATAAAGTGTTCTGCGAAGAGATGGCTGTGCGTTGTCTAGTAATGGGATGTGATAAAGATTTATAAGGAGTTAATAATCCGCACTGAGAAAGAGAGCCACGTCAAGACAAACAGACGCAAGCACCGTACGGTCTCCAATGGTTCCGCCAAAAAGACGGGTAGGATCGTGTAGTGGTTGGTGGGTTATCCCAAATAATGAGAAGCTGTGCTGTAATAAAATTATTACATACGCACGTAGATATATATCGATATCTGCAAAACATATAAGTTCACGTTTAACAAAAAATAAACCGACATCAAACAACGAACTAAAAAGTAAAAAAATATTTTAACTTTATGTAAAACGTTCTTTGATTCTGTTAAACAAAAATAATTGAAAAAAGATTTAATAATTTTGAAGTATTTGCCAAGTAAGACGAACAAAAAGGCTTAGTAATTCGATATTGTAGTAAGGTTGTTGTAGCTTGATTAGCGAACTCAAATAAAAAGACATTAAAATCGTTTCACCCAGTCAAAAGTTCTGAGGTAACAAAAATAAAAATAAAAAATGTCGAATTAATAACCTCTTTTTCTTACAGCAGTCGGTTAAAAATTGTTAATTCACCCAACCTTTTCACTAAGCATTTGGATGTGAAATCAAATATTTCAATTACTACGTGTATATGTAACAGGCTAACAAGTCTCAAGCACTTTTCACGACCGCCTATATATACCTAAAATCAAATAAGTCAGCTTCACGCTGTATCCCGCACATAGCAGGGTTGACATAGGGAACCTAGTGTTTAGACACTCCGTTCCCCACTTTCCGTCGAATCTGGAAGGTATTGCGTGTTGATTGGCAGAACTCAGTGCCGCTCTTTGCCTCGACACCAGAGCGAAGAAATGGAAATATAAATTTAATTAAATATTTCATTTCCTCGAGTGGGAATCGAACCCACTACCGTCGCGTTACAGTCACACCCTCGTGCCATTGCGCCACGACGGCCTCAATATACCTACTGGTATAATAACATAATAGGCGGAAGCAGAGTTAATACGCATGCGGTATTTTTAATAATGGATATATTAATAAGCTACTTACTTTCATTTTAGATTAACATTTTGGTAATTTGTTTGATAAATTTCGTGTTCTATGTTTATTGTTGTTTTGATATGTTATATTTTTTTACCGTTTGTGTGTTTTTATTTATTATTTCTCGCATCTTGGAAAATTATTAAATGAACATTCTCTGTTGACCCAATATATTTATTTCTTTAGCATCACGCTTATAAAGCAGGATAGTCAAAGTGAACCTGAGGTTAAGACACTCCGTTTTTCGCTTTTCAACCGAAATGGAGATGTTGCGGGTTGAGTGGAGGTAATCAACATCGCTCTTTTTCTCTTAGAACGGAGAGAGAATAATCTCCACTCCTATAACAAAAATGGCTCAATATATTATCAAAATAAATATAACCCCGAGAGGGATTCGAATTTGTAACTATCACGTTCATATCATATGCATCAAACATTCTACTTACATGTTAAAATGGCGTCGACATATTTGATTTTACATTTACTGCTTATTTTATTTAAAAATATTATCATTAAATTGAAGGGCTCTTGCGATATATTTTATTTTTTTCAAGTTTCACTCCCATGTGTTTGATACAGAGTTAAGGATTACGTAATATAAAAAAAATATTTTTACATAATAACAGAAATATAAATGAAATGATGATTTTAATGTTTCCGATTTTGATTCAGAATATTATATAACATTATATTTTGAATGTAATAAAAATTATTTCATGTTTTTTTTTTAATTAGCACAAAATAAAAGCATTTAAATTTTAAAGTTTTAATAAAAAAAAAAGTATTTTTAAAGTTTAATTTTTGTTCTATAAATGTTTAGTACTTGGTGAAATCTTTACATAATCTCAGAATTTGATTCGACGCGGTTAGCATCACGTGTTGTATAACTATTCAGTTAGGAAACAATAATGTTTAACCGTGATGAGTCAAATATGGGAAAACATCTAATACTTAGAATACTATTTCTAAGAGAAAAGTCGTGGCCAGCAGGAGTAAAAGCGTGTAAGTGTGAACACGACAGGTAGTGGGTTCAATTTCAATTCGAGGAAATCTAATATATAATATTTTCATTTCTTTCCTCTGGTGTCGAGGCAAAGCGCTGTTTTGAGTTTCGTAACTCAACACCCAATACCCCCAGAATTTGGTGGAAAAAGGGAAGCAAAGTGTCTTAACACTAGGCCCTCTCTGCATACTCTGATCCATGCGGGATACAGCGTGAAGTTGAAAAAAAAAATCCTTGCGGAATTCAACGCTTTAGCTTTTAGCTTTGTCTTACATAGATACCCACCCGCAACTTAAGAATAATTTAAATCGAACCTACAAATATCGTTAATCGGTTCACTTATACATTAATTAGCATTTAAATATTTTTTTTATACTTTAATGTTCATATTTGAATATAGAATTCCATGTCCTTCTCTCGTTAGAAGGATGATCTGTTATTAACTAGATACAAAATGTTAAGAGCAAGCTTATGCTTACTTCGTACTTTAGAAAAATGCTAGTCTAATAGAATTTCTATAGGCCTGTCCAGCACATTTAATATATTAATAGGTATATATATATTTTTATTTATTTTTTAAAAGTTCGCAGAGGGAACTTATGAAGCTAGTGTTGAGGCTCTCCGTTCTCCATTTTCCGCCGAAATCGGAACTAAAATCGTAAAGCCAATGATGAAAATATTAAATGTTCAATTTCCTCTAGTGAGATTCGAACCTACAATATTTTGTATTTAGAATTACACGCTTGTACTCCTGTGCCACTGGCCTCAAATTAGGAGTTGTAGAGAGCAATATAACTAATTCCACTAGTGATCAATTCTACTCGTGACCAATTCCACTAGTGGCCAATTCCACTAGTGACCAATTCCACTAGTGACCAACTCCACTAGTGACCACTTCCACTAGTGGTCTACAGGACCACTAGCGAACCACCACCGTATGCTGGCTTTACCACCGACCACGGTTCTCATTGTACTATGAACAGGTTAGCTACAAACTTTACCGATACATTTTAATCACGTATTGCACCATTATTAAAATGAAATAATTTATGTTAATGACCGTCTGGCGGAGCGCAGTCGCTATTTATTAGCTTTAATAACATTGGATATAAATATAAAACCGACGATGCAATTGATGTGTTTATATGTTTTTTTTTAGCTAATGTTATGTTAGATTATATGAGTAAGAGTATTGCTGTATGTCATGAAAACCTTTTAATTATATAAATTATGTGGAACGTGGCTATTATACAGTGTTTTTTCGCTATATTAAAGTTTTACTTTTGACCTACACTTTATTTTTTTATTTATTCATATTTTTACTCCTATTATATTACTATCCTATCCTATATATATATATATATATATATATATATATATATATATATATATATATATATATATATATATATATATATATATATTTATATATATATATTTAGGAGGCCAGTCTTGGCGCAGGAGCACCAAGTGTGACTGTAAAATCGATTGGTTGTGGGTTCGATCCCCGCTTGAGGAAAGGAAATATTTATTTACCTTAATATTTTTATTTCTTCGCTCTGGTGTCGATTGCTTTTAGAGCTTGCCGAAAAGTGGGGAACAGAGTGTCTTAATACTAGGTTCCCTCTGCCTACCCTGTGGTGTGCGGGATACAGCGTGAAGTTGGTTTATTTATTTTATTTTACATACATATAGATTCGACATGAGTGCTGTGTGTCGAGTTGAAATCAATAGCACGCTATACTAACAATCTCCTCCTTCAGAGTTCGAAGGAATATTTATACAGGAGTAATATTACAAGAAATTCTGACATTATATTGCGTTATTATTTACTTATTAAATTCGATAGTGAAGAACGAGACAACGGCAGGTAATCAATATTTCTCTGCCTAACTCGTAAAAAATGAAAATCGAGTGTCTCAGAGAAATGTCTCGCCCGAATTCCAGATATAGTGTGTTGCATATAAGTATGTAAGATTATGGACAGTGTTCTTTGTCTCACTAGTGCGAGGAATATGGAAATAATTCTTTCCCCCCGAATGGGAATTGAATCCAAAACAGCCACAATTGCCACTATATATGGTAAAACTTTTTAATTTTTCATCCGATTGAAATGAAAACAAACACATATATTAAGGGAAGCTTGCTCGGTTAAGCCGTTTCTGAGATTAGACTTAACAAATGCAGAGTAAAACCGATAATTTAAAAAAAAATTTTTGGTAGTTCTTTTACGATATTAAATGCTACCAATAACATTTTTTCTTATATATTCCATGTACAGACACCATTTCGTTACGAATTTATTTTAAGTATTAGGTACGGTTGAGCTGATCTGTATTATTTATACATTATATATATATATATATATATATATATATATATATATATATATATATATATATATATATATATATATATATAGAGAGGGGTGGTGGCACTGTGGCACAGAGTGTG
>DWMY01000154.1:0-42013 GCA_018249775.1 Heliconius hecalesia formosus
ACACACACACACACACACACACACACACACACACACTCACACATACACAACACAAGCGACGCTACGAATAACTTAGCTGTCAATACTGTTTATCTTTAAAGGAAGTTTAGCTGACATAATATGCCTATTTATTGTATGTAGTGTGCATATAATAATGTACTAAAAGGAAACTTTTTTTTTTATGGAAAAGGATAAGGCAAACGGGCGTTCGGGTCACCTGATGGTAAGTGATTACCGCTGCCCACGACCCCGTGCAACACCAGAGGTGCTACAGGTGCGTTGCCGGCCTTTAAGGTGGAGAAAGACGCGCTTTTTGAAGGTACCCATGTCATATCGACCTGGAAACACTGCTGCGGGTAGGCCATTCCACAGTTCCGTGGTGCGTGGAAGGAAGTTCCTACGAAACCGCACAGTAGTGGATTGCCACGTATCCAGGTGGTGTGGATGATATTTCAGGTTATGGCGTACTGTGCGGTTAGAAAATTCGGCGGCAGGTAACAGGTCAAACAATTTTTCATAACACTCCCCATGATAAATAGGATAGACAACGCACAGCGAGGAGACGTCTCTACGCATAGCCAAAGTATCAAGCCTGTCACAGATTATTGGGTCCCCAATGATTCGAATGGCTCTACGTTCTATGCGATCAAATGGTTCAAGCCGATACTGGGGTGCACCAGCCCAGAGATGAGAACAGTACTCCATATGAGGCCGAACCTGGGCCCTATATAGGGCCAAACGGTGTTTTGGCGTGAAGTACCGTCTCGCTCTGTTGATGACCACCAGTTCCTTCGAGGCCAACTTGGCCTTGCTTTCCAGATGATTGCGATACTGGCAGTCAATCGAAACATTAAGGCCCAATATACTGATACTGGGTGCGGTTGTGAGGGGAATGTTCTGAAAGACTGGTGATACAATAAATGGATTTTTTTTTGTGGTTAACGCGCAAACTTGTGTCTTTAGGGGGTTAAACTGAACTCGGTTCCTTTCACCCCATGAGGAGACATTGTCGAGGGATGCCTCAGCAGAAGACACAAGTTTATTTCGGCGCTGTTCGGCGTTTTCCCGAGAAAAACTTGCTCGGCCGGAGTAAACAGCGTCCACCGTGCTATCATCTGTATAGCAATGAATGCTGGAATCCTCTAATATGTCATTGATATGCAGAAGAAACAGCGTAGGGGACAGCACGGAGCCTTGGGGAACGCCAGCGTTCACGGTTTATTGATTAACTAAATATTTAAAATGTAAGTACTATAAATAGTTAAAGTGCACCAAAATATCCTGTAAATTATTATCACTCGTGGTAACAAATATTTTTGTATCCTCACTTTGGTAAAATGACAAATTACGGCATTGAGCTGCGCCAGTCCACACGCATATATATGTCTGAAAAATTGAGCGACGCATTGGGAAAAGTGTGTCTTAACATTATCTGTCTATCCTGCTGTATGCGGGAGACGACGTGAAGCTGAAACAACTACGAGAAAGTTAACACAAACATATTCCGTCTAACAATAATTTCTCTCGTTACGAATCGGAAAACAAAACGTAGATATAATAAACAATTTATCTGATACCTGAATAATATCTACTTCAGAATAATTAGGACAAAACAAAAATCAACAGAGCATTTGGAAATTGCCAGGCAATTTGCATCATTCGCTTTAACAAGCCTTCAAAGCGAGTACCGCATGAGGACGTCCCCTGATTGTTACGTAATGATTGAGGCGTCTGACTGTAAGCGCGGTGGTCATCAGTTCGATCCTTATTCGGGGGTATGTGTCTTCAATCTATCATTTAGTTTTTAATAGAGTTTAAATAATTTGATGGAGCATGAATTACCGATACGCTCCACCAGTACAGTTGTACTTTAAAATAAAATTTATTTTTTTGTTATACTGATGGAAGCAATACCAAAAAAAATTAATGAAATTTTGTCAACAGTTTACACGTAGGATTATTTTGATTTCATAATTTTTATCCATACTGTATTACATGTGACGCAGTTATGAATACGCCAATAATGTCGACATCTATTACAAAAATACTACTTAACGTTGCCGATAAAAGTGGTAGCACTTTTCATTCTCAAAAAACATACCAGAACAAGAAAGGGATACCTCTCGTTCTATTTTACGCAATTATCTATTTTCTATAAAAAATCTAAACGACGTTCAACTTTACCGCCATTTCCTACGATTCGATTTCGTGAATGAATGTCAGTCTTATCATGATATTTTATTTTAAAACGATATTTTTTTGAGGCCAGTTGTGGCGCAGCCGCACGAGGTGTGACTGTAAAACCGACCGAGGAGATGAAATATTTACTTAAATTTATATTTCCATTTCTTCGCTCTGGTGTCGAGGTTAAGCGCGGCGTTCAGTTCTGCCACTCAACACGAATTGCCTCCAGAATTCGACAGAAAGTGGGGAACGCAGTGTCTTAACACTAGGTTCCCTCTGCTTACCCTGCTGTGTGCAGGATACAGCGTGAAGCTGATAATAATTTATTTTTTTATTTTATTTGAAAAATACCTCATTTTTGGCAAAATCTCTTTTGGTAATGGTGAAGACAAAAACATCCTGTATATATTCCAAGCAACTGAAAAGCTGTTCAGATCAAGAAGCTTAAATCAAATTGTTATAGAGAATTCGCGTCAAACATGTACAAAGCTGTCAATACCATTTGAACTAGCTCCATGCACGAGACTACTCAGTCGAGGCGCGTCGGTGCTCTACAGACGAATGATGTTCTGTGTTTATTTAATGTAAACTGCAGGCAGTCACTTACACGTTAACCTTTGAAATTGTAGCAAGCAGTTCCATAATGTCGCTCCTCTTTAGAAAGGATTAGGGATCTATAAAGAACACAGTATTAGCAGTCTCGTATCGAAAACCACCGCGCCCCAGCTGTCGTCTACCTAAAATAATATTATGTAATTAAAAAGACCTGCATCAAACGTGATCATTGCAACGTCGAATTAATTTATATTTCTACATCACTTTGAATGTTTTGTTTGCGTTTGCGTTCTTATTCGCCAAATGAGGTATTTTCAAAGATTCTAGAGTCCAAGCATCTAGGAATAAATTTAATTAAAATGGAATAAATTGGATACGAATATTGATGTTTATTTAGATACACAAGGTCGTCTCGACGCAGTGTAATACGGTCAACGTATTTGTGGGTTCGATCCCTACTCGGAGAACTGATAATTTAAATACTTTTTATTTTTCTATTCTTGTGGACAAAATCTCAAAGACATAAAGTTGGGAACGGAGTATAGTTAGCTCCGGCTTCTTTATTAATTTTCCGATTGGAATTCAAATATTTACCTACCACTAAATTTAAGTAAGATATTTTAAAGTATAATATTAAAAAATATATATGATAACGTAACAAAATTGAGGCCGTCGTGGCGAGGTGGCACAGCGTAAACGGTTGTGGGTTCGATTCCCATTAGGGCAAATTCCTCGCTCTGGCAACAAGACAAAGCGCAGCGTTGAGTTACGCCACTCAATATGCAATTTTTGATCAAAATAGATTTAAAAGAAAAATATTTCGGTTCCAAATGGAGAATAAATTTTGTGTAACTTGGATGAAATTTGAAGCTGAAAAGTAGGAATTTGAGGTGTAAAAAGTAAAAGGATAAATTTGAAGTGAAGCATTGCAAATTTGATGGAACAACTAGTTACCTAGGTCCCTAGTCAAGCCAATTTTTAGGTTCCATAAATTTTATCTGATCGAACCTTGGACATTATTTTAATATAATACTACAATTAAAACGACTAATTGTGTTTGTGTAATTGTACGCACACATAATTATACAACAACAACAACGACCAAGTTACATAAAATTTAACTATATTAATAAAAAAATAGCAGTAAGGAACATTAGAATTGCCTTCACCTAGATTTTTCATTACTCTTTATAGAGAAACAAACAGCTTCATCGAGACTTGGTTGGTTAACTACAGGATGTTTTTGGTGGGATTTCACTTCTTTTGTAAAAAGCAAGTTTGTACTTAATTAGTTTAGCAGAACTGGTACTAAGGTACCATAGATCAGAGTAAGTAGGTAAGAGTGACAGCTAAGTCAGACATAGCGTGGGGTAATGGGCATATTTAGTTTTCTTATTAGACTTGTTTATTTTTTTCACCATCAATAGAAGGGGCAGATCACACAATACAGCGTGAAGCTGAAAAAAAATCTAATTATATAAATTTTCGGTTACATTTTATTATTTTTTAAAATCAAATTTAATTTAGTTCTTGGAATGTTTCTTACACCTACCTATAATATATATTTTTGCCGATTAGATTGAAACCTGCGTAACGCAGCTGTATAAATAAACTTATTTGGGTATTACACCGTATTCGTACATACGCTACAACCTACAAGTAGGTAACTCAATTATGAATTTACAAAATCAACATTCCGCTCGCGTTTCGTTTTCGTTCCGACGACGCGCGACGTTACGTAACTTTGTCAACCGTCGTCGTAGATATCAGTTTAGACCTATATAACACCGTGACTCAGTCTAGGTTATTTTTCTAGGTCTCCCTAGGTTTTGTATTATTAGGCAACTTAGGTACTAACTTATGCTCTATTTGCCACCATATGTGTTCTATTTAATGTTAAGGAGACGGAACTAAGCGCCGGGTAGCGAAATTGAATCCAAAATCGTTAATAATTCTAATATTTTTCTGAACTGAACCAACCACTATATTATGAACTAAATGTGCTGTCTTGATACAGGAAGGTGAAAATGAAAAGGAATTGTCCTTACATCCACGTGCCGCTCACTCCGACATCCGGTTAACAAGTTAACTGACAAAAGGACAAAGAGAATATCTATATTTCTTCATATATTTTTCACATTCACAATTTTATCATGTTTTTTTTGTATTTTTTTTACAATTAATGTGCTGTTTTCAGTAGAAAGACTGATTATGGTAGATCTCTTCTCTTGGATGGAGACCGTCGTGGCGCAAGGACACAAGGTAGTGACTGCCGCCGCGCTTTGCCTCGACACCAGAGCGAAGAACCGTCCTCACTACCAATACTGTACATAAACAGCTCGTGGCAAGCTGTTGGGGAGTGGCGACCCTACGAACCTGAGACCTTCCAGAGGGGAATTATAATCTTTCCCCGCCTCTAGCTTGCCTTTATTGGCCGGCAGAGTGAAGCGCAAGAGCTATATGTTCGATAGGGTGGAAGTGCCCCATCTCACGAGCTCCTGTTGATAGTGAAACCGGTGCACACTTCTTTACACCCTTAGTCGACCACGCCGATGTTGCTCTCGGGGCACTACGCTACTAGTGGGAGGCGAGTCGCCGTCCACCAACTATTCAATTTGAGACTATTGTAAAGGCGGACGTCCTTTAGTCTCATTCAATAGCCCAGTATCCAGTTCATCCAAATTCCATTCCATAGTCCTAGTTTAAATTTCCACATTTTTCATAGTTTCTACGCATTAACCGGTGACTATCTGTCTCTTTGGGTAACAGACCCAGGCCTGTGGTTACCTAGAGATGGATCCCGGCTAATGCGTCGTTTGTTAGTTTGAATGCGCTAACTTTGGAGTACCGGGTCATAATGGTACCTAAATTCATTTTGTGCTGCATAGTCTATCTATCGAGGATGTGCCATGTCACGTGTTTACACAACTCTCAGTTGTTCCCTCTCGACTTCTTTTTCTCTGATCCCCTATTCCTACTCTCCGAGGAATTTACATCTCAAATTTTTGTAGGCAGCAGTCAGTAACAAAATAGTCTTAGAAATAATCATTAAAAATTTTATTCACTTACGTTTTAAGATTAAATTAAATTAGATAATATTCAATGCATACAAAAAGATGTCATCACAATATCTTTTTTTTTATCAATAATTATTTTACAAAAAATATTTTTAGAGCTCAATGTATTAAGTATTCTAAAATATCAAGCTTATTTGTCCTGTTATAATAGACTTAATACTTCATCGGTTCGACTATCTAAACTAAACTAAATAGACCACCACACCTGCTTTGGCCTGGTCGAGTTGATGAGGAACGACGCGTCATATATGTGTGTTTAAAAGGAAGATCTTATTTATGTGAATCAGAAATCATTAAAAAAAACTGATAGAATTTATGTTTATAATGTAAATTGTTGGTTAGTGTAGTTTTTTTAATAAATAATATTTCAATATCATTTGTTTTGGAAATATTATATCGAATTAGCACTAACGATTTTTCAGCTGCTCAAGTACTGCCCTGGGTTCTTTCTCGCAAAATAAACTGATTGTGTCTTTCCGCTAAGTCGGAACAGACATTTGCGTAGATGTTAGTAATATAATCTATAAATATAATAAATAAATATCAATTTCAAACAATTTCTCAAACTTATAATGATCAATTATAAATTAAAAGGCACGTTATAACATAATTTCATATTAAAAACACAATATTAAAAAGATAACTTTACAAAGTAGTGCTGCTTTATCAAAAAATACTGTCTCTATGAGATATCTTAAAAAATGAACTTTATTTTTACTACAAGAATGTGCTGTAATGTATGTTAAGATCGTAAAAAAAGTTAGTTTAAGGAAAAACTTATAAATCTCTGTCAACTTTGAAACATTAACATAAAAACTGGAAAATAAGTTCTCTTAAACTATTTTAATGCCAAGTCTTTTCCATAAAAGTATTTTAAGCCGTCTTTGACTTTTATAACATTTACTTCACGTTTTCCCCACATATAGCAGGGCAGACCGAGAGAACCTAGTGTTAAGACACTCTATTCAAACATTAATGATGTAAGTAAAACATGTTCTTAAGCTTACTCAATAAAACATTTATGCCTTATTTAACCACACGTTCAATATGTATTTCAATTATTGAGAAAAGAGAATATATTTGCGGTTCCTATAAAAGGAAGGTTAGTTTTCTCCTTATACCTAAATAAGATATGTACGGTTTGTCTTGCACATCCATAGCATTTAGCAGTGTAGGGAGTGACGATGTAGTGTCAACACTGCGTTAACTGCTTTCCACCGGAATTCGAAACATTGCTTGTTCAGTGGCGGAACTCAATGCCGCACTTTGTCTTGGCAGAATGAGTAAAATAATGAAAATTATTCCCCTGATTGGTGATCGAACTCAAGACCATCACGTTTATACCCAGATGACCTCTTTGTACACAAGTACAAAATAAGTACGTTTTTCTAGGTATACTTACCCTTTTAAAAGATAAAAATGATTTCGACGTAATTTTTATCAAGCGATTCAGGAGTTAATACATTTTGTTAGAATTTTTCTAATATAATCGTTTAGATTAGAAGTACAAATTGTATTTAGACCTGAGCAAAGCAAGACCGGGCCGGTCATAATATAAAGCTGCGGGGACAATTTACTTAGAGAATTCTGAATGTTGCGCTGTAATGAAAACAAAATTAATTTTCTTAGTCCTTTCGGGAAATGTACCAAACATTTTATATTTTTTTAAAGCCTGATAAATGTGTAATGTTTTGTGCCTGGCATAACAGGCACAAAATATCCTGCTAGTGTCGTGTAATGTACTGTTACCATACTTTTATTTATAAACAATAAAACCTGACTTCGACAGTTAACGTCTAATCTTAATATGAGTCTTAAATGTATATCTCAAGTCTGACGTCTCAGTGTAAGACTGACTGAGAACTTGAGATTATAATTTTTTTTAAGAATGCAATTTATAAAGGATTTTATTAAACGAGCACACAAATATCCACCGCTTGTAGTTAACGCGCCGCATCTCTCTCAAGGCACGTTTTAAAATGTTTACCTTCACCGCGGAAATTACAAGTTAAGCCTTTGAACTAGTCTGAGGAGCTTCGTACTCTCATCCTTAGGGTAGGTATCTAAGAGATCAATTAACGCCTAACTGAGATTAAATGTTTACTATTACTTAAGTGTTTATAATATACTATTTATTTAATAGGAAAATGTTTTGCATATATATGGTCTTCTTTGATTTTTAAATTCACACTCAATCACGTCTATTGACTTGCAATTAGATAAGTAATTGAATACTTTAATATGAACATCCTGTTAATACTAATACTACTACTACTACTACTAGCTTCACGCTTTATCCCTAGTGGGGTAGTCAGAGAGAACGGAGCGCCAAAGCTACGGTCTCTACATACCTCTTTCGCCTCGTCCACTGCCATCCGGGGGGTCCTCATGTTTTTTACGTGACCTTCCTCAAGTATCTTGGTTTTTATACTGTGTTTTCGAAGGTCAACCGAGGTCTCCTCCTTCCTCTCTTACCACTCAGTTTTCCATGATAAATCTTATATATAAATCTTTGCCATTCTTTTATCACTTATTTGTTCAACGTGCCCAAATCAGCTGAGCACGTTTTTCTTTCTGAACATTCAGAATTACAAATATTTTTTTTATGAGTACCTACCATCTATAAGCTCCTTACATCTACTGTTAACAGGTCTGCATTACTTTCTACTTCTAATAACATGACTGTGTGGAGGGGCATGCATGGTAAATTTCATAGAGTTCTAATGGACCCGAATATGGACACTGCTTCATCCTTATTTTAGTAACAGTTCAGGGATCTTTTCTGGGAAGCTATCTAAACTATCAGAAACATATTGTCTCTGGTTGTTCTGATCTTACTAATGGTGAGTATTAGCATAGACACAGTCAAGTAGTCAAAATCTTATACACCAGCAGCTTCATCGTCTTCAATGTGGTCTTGTGGAATTGGAGGTGCGCTGCTATAGGTACAAGTACCATGTATTTTTTTCAAAACAGCTATGCTTTACTTTCTGGGATCAGTATTATTATTGACAGGTATATTGTTTTATTTATCATTTTTAAAGAGTTCTGACACACATAGGAAAAACAAAATACTTTTTAGAAAACTTATAATAATTTCAACGTAACGGGATTTGAACCCGCGCCTTGGAAAAAGGCGCCAAAAACCTTCCAAGCGCCCTGACCACTAAGCAATACGTTCTTATCAAGCTACGTCGAATTTCTTGTACGCTTGTTACAATTTATTAATGTTGCCATATATATATATATATATATATATATATATATATATATATATATATATATATATATATATATATATATATATATATATATATCTGTTTAATTCTTGGTCTTCTCAATTCTATTGACTCTGTAAAATAATTTTGTTTTCTGTTTAATCTGACTTTGACATAAGAAACAAGGAATAATTCAAATAATTATTGAATAGTGTTATTTTAATAATTATTGAGCAGTGGGACCACGTCTGTATTTTTACACGTAAAGGTTGTGGGTTCACATTCAAAAGCAAATAACTAGGAGCTGTGTACGATGCTGGACACATTCTTAAGGTAACTAGTGCTTTGGCCGCAAGTACAGTGGTGTATATTGAAGCGATTAACGTTAAGTAAAATAAGCTATATTCCTTAATTAACTATCCAACGCGAGAATAAATTTTCTGTTCTAATAAATTAATTCTTCTGCTTTATTATGTAAGAATAATATAAATGTTTAACTTCTTGATCTCCGGAGCAGTCTTAGTTGAAAGCGATGGTCAAAACTGCAGCTAAAATACAAGACCGCAATAGATGAACTTGAGTTTCCTAAAATAATTAATTTCAACCAAAACTCGAAGTTCGACATGTCTCGAGGGAAACTTTGGAAAATTTACCTAGGTAGTCCATTGTATAACTAAATAGAAAATGTCTACCGCTAAGTTGGAAGACATTTTCTGATTGATTTAACATTTTGTGAAGTTAGTGCGATGAATTGAGATGTTCAAGCTCGATTTCAATTAAATTAGCTGCCTTTTTAGGCTTAGAAAATCAAGTGAAGCAGCATCAAGTCAAACTATTAAGTACTACGGAACTAATAAATATGGTGCATTAAGAACTCATACTGAATGTATAATAAATATAATATAATCGTTCGGAGGCTATAAAGGCACGATCTTTTAAAATCGAATTTCTTATAAAGGCCAATATGAATAGCGGCGACACATAATATTATGGATCTGAGTAAACTTTGATCAATGTTACAATATTGTATGTTGCTTGACGTCGCGGAGGATGACGTGAGGGGCTTATGCGAACTGTTATAGCGACATTAACTATGTCGTGGCTGATGCCGTCTCGCATGGCGTTGGTCGTTGACAAAATGCAATCTATGAACCACTATGTGGTATAACTTATATATATATATAGCTTGGTACGTGATTAGTAGGTGTGTGATGCTATTTTATGTCCCCGCTCCAGTGTATGAAGTAGTGTCCGCCCGTCTCGTACGGGTGTGTGGTGCTATTTTATGTCCTGGAATTCTGATGTATATAGTAGTGTCCGCCTATAGTTCTAATACCTTATTCGAAGGTAGAAAATACTCGAGACACGACATATCGGTTGCTTCGCGGTAGGTAGTATCACAAATCAATCAACATCACGAATCACCATTCTAATCTGTCTTAATATAAATAAGCATAACAAGTTCCTTCAGAAAGATCATACACAAACGTCCCGGAGGGTTCAATAAAGACTGTTGTAGAGATGGAAGATACGAGATGGATGTGGAAAGGCGTTTTGCTGCCGGTAACAGCGTTAAAGGAGCCTTAGCTGCATTGATGAGACGGCGAAACATTAGCACAGCTGCGCGTTTTACCGTACACAATGCAGTTTTGGTACCGACACCGTTATACGGCAGCGAAACGTGGGTATTACAGAAAAAGAATGAAAGAAAGATGAATGCTGTGGAGATGCGATCTCTTCGTATGATGTGCGGAGTCAGCTTAGCTGATCGAATCCACAATGAAAAAGATACACAGAATGGCAGGTACTAGCGAGGATGTCACGGTGAAAATGAAGAAGAACGAGCTCAGCTGGTTTGGGCACGTCAAACGAATGAGTGATGAAAGAATGGAAAAAAAGATTCATGGAGATCAAAGATACTGGAGGAAGGTCACGTAAAAAGCATGAGGACCCCCGGAGGGCATGTATGAAGAGGTTGATGACAGTGGACGAAGCGAAAGAGGTATGTAGAGTGACCGTAGCGTTTGGTGTTCCCTTCTCTCTAACTACTCCGCTAGAGACAAAGCGTGAAGCTAGTTTAGTTTGGTTTTTGTTTATTATAATAAAAAAAATGTTTTATTTAGTAAATATTATATAATTTACTACTTTCCTAAAAATACCCTCCTAACTTAACTCTAAAAATAAGAAGCTTGAAAAATTACTATTTTTTTCAAATCCCGAAAATATCGAAAAAACCGGGATCCCGGGATTTTTCTGAAGTTGAAATCGAAAATCCCGGTTTTGCTTGAATGGTCTGATATTGCGACCCCTAATCACTTGCCAAAGGATTATTCATTAAATAATATCTTTAAAGGGTTTCGGGGAATAAATTACACTCTGCAGCATCTTATATACACGACTAGTGGCCGGATTTTAGTATATAAAATGAAAAATCTTTTTTCTTTCCACATAACAAGTTCTCTTAGCCTACCCCTATACTCTATAACCTGCCTAAATACCAAAGTTCAGCAGCCAGTCACTCAGAAACGTTAGAGTTTTATATATCCAGATAGAAGCGAATAATAACTTCCAGTTTCCCTATATAATTTTATTAAAAAAGTAAAAACAAAACAATTTTTAAGTGTTTTAATTATAGCAAATTGATATAAATCCTTTAATGCTCTTGTATTGATACTATGTTACGTACTTACGTTTTCAATGTTCATATTTAATATTTGCTCTCAATTTTCATTATGTTTCCAATCAAAGTTGTCAGTGAGATTGATGTGATCTTTCAATTACAAATGTAAATAAATAATAAATGTATCAATAAGTAAACTTTATTTATTTGTAAATCTTATTTATTTTATATTGAGTAAGTTCAAGGCCAGAAATGTGTAACAGTAAACGGGACTGGTTGTGGGTTCGATCCCCACTGGAGGAAATTAAATATTTATTTAAGGTTATATTTTCGTCTCTTTTCTCTAGTGTTGAGACAAAGCGCAGCGTTGAGTTCCGCCACTACACAATGAGTGGAGTGTCTTAACACTGAATTCCCTCTGCGAACCCTGCTGTGTGCCGGATACAGCGAAATATATTTTATGTAATGCAAAATAAAAAAAAAACTCGCCTCCAAATGGGGATCAAACTTATAACCATAGCGCATGATTGTAGCAGATGGCACCCCACTGCGCCACGATGGCCTGAACTACTTATTTGGGAAGGTTTCTTCTAGGTAACATTAATAAAAGTTACTTACCTAATGGAATGAGGCATTACCATTCCATTAGGTAAATTTCAACACAATATCTATTATATTTACGCGTTGAAACATCTTATGCGGACTAAGTTGCCTTCTGTAACCGATCGACGTTAATTGATGAATGTGGGGAAGCGCTTGTGGTTAAAGATGTATTTAAGTATTTACGCGTTATTCAAAATACATTTCTTTAGTTGTCGTTTTAATGGAAATGGACAGTTACAAGCGCTCTTTATTAAAAATATTTTATAAAAGTGGTTTTATAAGATATTTTTAATTCGAATCATTAGTCCCTGAGGTTAGCGCGGATCCCAAACTTATAATATAGAATACAATAAACATCACCACTAGCCCTCACTTCGTAAGTGGCTTCGTAATTAATTATATTAATAATATCGATGATTTGTTTGTTTAGTAAATCTTTCTTTTAAAATTGTCATAAGAGATGACGTATTTTACATTTTTTTAGAGTTCTTAATCCACTTCACTAATGAGGAGTTTAGGAGTCGGTGGCAGAAAAGAAGTTTTTGTAAGTTTTATTAAGTTTTAATATGTATGTGAAATTAAAGCTTTAGAGGTCGTTGTAGTGCAGTGGCACAAGTGTGTGACTGTAAACGTGACTGTTGTGAGTTCGATTCCCATTCATAGGAATGAATTATTATTTATTAACGTTTTCATTTTTTCGCTCTTCCAATAGGACGTTGAGTTCCGCCACTCAACGCGAAAATTCGGTAAAAAGTGGGGAACAGTGTGTCTTACTTAACACTTCATTCCTTCTGCCTACCCAGCTGTATGTAGGATACAGCGTGCAGTTGAAAAAGAAACTGCTTTAACTGGCGCTCGCTTTCACGCTTTTCCCTGTACCAAGGTTGCCTATGAATGAATCTAGTGTAAAATACTCTATTAGCGCATAATTTTAGAGACATTGCGCCTTGAGTAGTGGAACTTAACAGACGCTGTCTCACAGCGCACTCGGTCTCGACAACGTACAATGGTCTCGACGAAGTTCCCTTTTTCGCCACAATCTTCTAGACTATTTTTTCAAAATGATCTTTAAAATGTTTTGAGCATCATTGTAAGACCTATAAGTTTAGTCCTAAACTCCTTTAGGACTAAAGAACTAAAATCCCGCTAAGTATAACGTACTACATATACAGAGTATTTAATAGCAGCGATTTAAATCTTGATCTATTTTTATTCAAGTACGTCCCATTTGTGTGTAGCAATGGGCACGTAACCCAAATATGTAACGAGGATCCGTCAGATCCGAGAGATGATATACGAGTATAAAGTTTTAGTTTCTTATTTTAAAGGGAATTTATGCATATTTACATTAATTTATTTGTAAATTCAGCTTCACGCTGTATACCGCTCGTGACAGAGAGACCTAGCGGGGAGACTCTCCAATCCCGACGCGATGTAAATTTTAAAGGGCTATAAATTTAGAAAATCTGATGATTCAGAGACATTGCGAGTAAGATGTTGGAACTACATACCAAAGTTTGTGAATATAAACTGGGGACAACTTGTGGGAATCGAACCAACTATCCTATTTTATATGTTTCTCCATCAATATATATAGAATACAATATACTTTATTTACCTTACAAACGTACCTATTGTGTAAATAGCAATTTACAAATAAATAATAAAAATTTAACCAAATCTATTGGTTTTGGTTTCCAGCAATAGAATTTACATGACAATGATTTTATTATTATAGATACTATGTAATGTATTTAGAGAAGTCTACTTTTCCAGCTAAAGTTCGTCGTAAAACGTTGAGCACCAAACGACGCGATCTGACCGGAGTTCATATTCCGTTGAGGGTATTTCAATGACACACAAATATTTTAATTCTGATCAAATACTAAACGCAGCGTTATGTTTACAACTTAATTCCACTCAATCATTTTGTTTTTATAATTAATAAAACTGCTTCGCCGATGTGTATAGTATGTGGAAAAAGGGAAGATGTATATCATATGTTGATGTAATGTAGACGGAACTAATCTTTTGGTATTTGTAATAGCATGTTAGTTGACCCTAGTTCTAACTCTGCTTTTAGCTTGTATAAATTAGTAAATTTAGGCTTAGACAAGAGAATTGAAGAATTGTAATAGCTTGTTTAGTTTTTATTCAATGTCAGAGTTTAATTTGTAATATAGATAAGGTGAATGTACAGTGGTTATTACAGGACGACATGTTACTTCTTGTGTGACAAGTCCTTTAAATAAAGATTAAAAAAAAAACTTAATATCACTTAATACTAATAAAATCCTTATTGTGTGTTCCATTATAGGCGTTTACTAGTTTTTATACAAAAACCAAATAAGTATTTATTTATTAAATTTCATCAATATTGAAGGGTAGACATAGAGAAGCTACAACACTTCGTTCTCCGCTTTTCAACTGAATTCGAAATATTGAGTATTAAATAAATAAGCCCAACACAGCGCTTAATTTAAATAATAATGATTCATTTCTCCAAGCAGGTATCAAAAACGCAAACGCTTTTACAATTAGACGTTGCTCCACTGCACCATGACGATCTGATATTAGTAACTTATCACAATTCTTTCGTCCACAAAATGCGCAATTTACCTAAATTAGAAGGAAGAAATCCAACTTTAATTCATAGTTAATACATTTACCTGTCTGTAATAAGATAGGTTGTGATGTTCCACCTCCATCCACCTCCTCCCGCGCCATGGCGTCTGGCGTCTGTCCCGACTCCTAGGGAAGCACTAGCTGGTCTTAATCATGTTCGTAATCTGATAACGCAGTGCCTTCTCGTTTTATTTAAAGTGCATCTGATTTAAAAGGACGTCGTTCTTATTTCTAAGTTTATTTGTAAAAGAAACACTTTGCTCTAAGTATGTTTTATTTTTTTTCCTTACAAAACACCACGTGTATAAAGTAATAAAGAGAGCATTTGGTTAAATTTCGCCTTCGTGACGCAGCGGCACAGTGTCTGATTGTAAACGCGACACGTGCAACTAAAAATTCAATGTTTCGAAAAATTGAGTGGAAAGTTAAATATTGAAATATATTTGTAATACATTAGCTTTTCTCTGCGAGTTCGTCCGCATATTATAAGTGGCCGACGTAACTCTAACAGTTGGTTCAGTAAGTAGTATCAAAACGTGGTGTAACAAAATCTTGTTCTCTCGATCAACGTATGCAGTAGTCCCCGAGAATAGCGCGTTTAATTAAACAAACTCAATACAGATATCAAACCTTCAATTTAACCTAAACTAAGTTGATCTTACAAATAGTAATTTTAAACAGATCCTAGGCCAGATAGAGGGTCTCCGCGGTCCGCTTACGTAACTGTTACATGTGTAGACTGTGGACTGTAGTGCTTCACTCGGACGCCACGTTACATAACACTACAAGTTGGTCATCTTACGTCAACACTGTAACATGCTACATAAAAATGCAACATAAACATTTTATCTAGAAATCAATTTATTGATGTGTTTTTTTTGACTTCATCTTGTTTTATGCAAAAAACGAAGAGTGTCTAAACACTAGATTTGTGATAAGACACTCCGGTCTTTACATTAATGTTAATATTTAAAATCAATTTTACAAGATAATTTGTCAGTAACATACATACGTGGTATCTAAATATAGTACGTAATCTACTTTGTATTTATATAGTACATAATCCTAGTGGGAGTCGAGTAAATCCGGTGATTAATAAACGAAAATATGGCGGGTCGCAATTTAGATTTGTGTACAGTACAGCTGACGAGTCGTGGCTGCTCTACAGTGACTTGGAGGGGGGCGCAGATTTGATTTTAGGATTTTCGAGCCGAACGCATTATGCGTAAGCGTAAAGTTTTACCGTTAGTGGTGGGCGTCAGTTTCGAGTTGGGACTAAAAATATTCTACTTTCAGTACAGGAAACTCGTGGACCTCTTACGTCATTGAATAGTCGTAAAATAGAAATCGGAGAAAAATCACTACATGCAAAACATGTATTTCTCGAAAAATATGTATTAAAAAAATATTTTCTGCAATCTTTCAACTACATGTACATCTACAGAGCACCTTATAATGAAGCTGTACTTTGTATGTCAGTGAATGAAGGATGATTTATGGTCCTCGTGCATCGACGTTGGAATCTCAATTTGGGAAAAAAAATCAATTTCGTTAACGTTTACAATATATGTCGGCGGTCCGCGGGTAAGGTATCGAAAGTGGAAATTGTGAAAGTATTTTTTATAGCTGTTTTGAACTACTAACAAGGGTAAGTTACTATATTTTTGAAATTATAAAAATAACAAATCATTTTTCGTTCGATTCGATTCGAGTTCGATACTTTACCTAGGGGTCATCGATGTATGTTTCTATACATTAGAATATCACATTTATTAGCAGAAATAGCAATTTGGCATTCATATTTTTTGACTAATTTTTATTATTTTAAAATAAAAACATAAATAATATAAGTTTAACAAAATAAGAATAAGGATGTGAGGAGTTAATCAGTAACTTTTCAGTTGGAGAGTTGTTGGAGCAAATGTCAGAGTTACCTATACGTGTAGGACGTTGACATTTAGTGACCGCCAATTATGTTTTAGTTACATATGGCGGCGACGCTACATTACATGAAAAATGTATAAATATAAATTTATATTTGAGTAAGTTTCGATCAGTCACCTATCGTTCATCGAAAATGTACAGACGACGTGCAAAAGTATTTTTGACAACATTTAAACGTTTCACGGGCATTCAATTTGTGAAGTGAAAATAACGTCGCACGAGAGTCATTTATAATTTAAGCTAAATATCGATATTTTTGGTTTGAACAGCTATTTGCTGGTGACGCAAGTATACTATTTGGTCACGTTTGTTTATTTATTAATTTATGTAATTATAAACATCCGAATGGCTTATAATGCGTTGAACTATTAAAAGTTATTAAAAATTTATGACGTTGAGTTTCATCATTTACTCGGACTAGAATTCGGACTGAAAGCGTATCACCACAAAAGGTGCGCTAAAAACACTTTATTAAAATGAAAAGTAAAAGTAGAGTAATGTATCACTAAAACAACTATCTACTCGACGCGAACAACCTAGGCAAGGCGTATATAGTAAACAATTGTATAACATGGAGGACTATTGAGTATAACTGCAGTGTTCGATGTTAAGTTAAGAGCTGTGGAATGGCCTACCCGCGGCTGTGTTTCCAAGTCGATATGACATGGGTACCTTCAAAAAGCACGTCTATCTCCACCTTCAAGTCCGGCGACGCACAGGTGACACGAACCCTCGTTTGCCTTGTCCTTTTCCATTAAAAAAAGCCAGCCCTACAATTTAACTTCATTAACGTATAGTATTGAAAATTGATTATTTTGTCCATCGTTATTGCTAAATATTACAATTGATAAATTACTGGATCTTCGGCTAAGTTCACGGGCTGCGGGAGGAGACTCTGATACAGGCTTAGTGTGTAACATCAAAAACATTGATGTTTACATAACATATAGCCTAGAATTTTACTATTTAAACCGGTGCTCTCTAAAGATACTTAAAAAAAGCAAGTAGTGTCGTAGTAGTACTCAACATGCAATGCCTCCAGAATTTGGCAGATAGTGGGGAACGGAGTGTCTTAACACTAGGTTCCCTCTAGGGAACCCTTTAGGGATACAGCGTGAAGCTGTGTTGTAGTAGTAGTCTATATTAAAGTTATGAAAGTAAAAATCTTTCAGCTGTGGCGGAAAAAGGTAAAAATGGTACCTATTTGACATTTGGCATTTTAATACCTCTTTATAACACGAAAAGGGCATCGCTACTAGGGTGCCCGTCATAATCATAAATACGCCACAATTCATGTAATTTTTATTTCGAAATTACTACATAAGAAAAAGTCAAAGTATTTATTTATAATATTAACTAATCGTTAAAATCAAGAGTTAGAAGCATTGCATATTCTATCTATAAGAAAAGTAATAATATTCAAGATGTATCAATATATATTAAGAGGAGAATAAAGATATTTAATTTTATAATGAGTTTTACTAGTTCAGTGTATGTCACACAACTACACGACTACTTAGTGAGTAATTGATTATTATTCAAGTAAATATTTCACCTATATTTGAATTATTTTAATATCTCCAAAAACAATTAATAAAAATAGATCTGTCAAAATCAACCAACAATGATAAGTTTGACATGATTCCATTTGATCAGCTAGCCAATTACGATCGATCCGGTGATAACCACCAACACCCGACTGACACCCGACTGACACCCCGACTGATACCCGACTGACGGCGAAGGCTGTAATCTATTTTATGATTTGAGTTAATTGACGATCTGTTATACACTTTGTTTTATTACCCGACTCGATGTCGACTTTTTTATCAGATCAGGTATAATAAAGTCAGTGCTACTTCTGGACGTGAAATAAAAACGATTAAATGTTAAAACTGAACGATAGTTCGTTCAGTTTATATAAATCAGCTTCAGGCATTTTCCCGCATAGCAAGGTAAGCAGAGGGAACCTAGTATTAAGACACTCAGGTTCCCACGCGCCGAATAATTTCAAAGATATTGATAGTAGAGAGAACTCAACGTCTTCCAAGCGGGGAAACGAAGATAATTAAATATAATCATTCCGTCGTGTGGAGACCTAACCCACAACCGCAAAACAGAGCTTTTAGCTGTACTCCCACTGCACCACGTCGGTTTGATAAAATCGTGATTTAGGAAATAATATTACGTTTATTTTACAGCAAGTTTTTAGTTCTCTTGATTACTAATACTAATAGTCACGTTGATTACAATTATTTTACATATGCAATTATACCAGTATATATATATATTTATATGAACGTACAATAAATTATTTAGAACAATGACATGCATTCAGGGAGTAAGGGAGTTTGATATGATCATTTGATCAACTGACAGACGTCACGTCAATCAACTCGACAATTTACTACATTTAAAGTTGTGATAATTAAGTAAGGGGTTCTAATACCCATAGGGGACAACCTTTCTATTTATAACGCGATTTTTTAGTTTTTCTACAGACCTTGCGGAATTTATAAAATTATTTAATTGTCGTTGATGTATGATTAAAAAACATCTCAAACAATTTTAATGATTTAAATACTTGAAGAGGACTTCAGAAATTACCATGATTACAAAAAAAATCATTTGAGCGAAAATCAAACCTATAACTATAGTTACTCCATACTCCAGATATGTTTTTCTAAGATTTGGATCTCAATTAACTGACGGCGAAGCATATTCTTATATTTAACAGTTTTTGCGTGATTGAACGTTGTATATTTTAAATTATTAAAAATTATAAATAATTTATCTAAATTATCTAAATCACAGTAAACAATATATTTTTCGAAATCGCTAGCCAAAGTGTATATTATAAGTATTAGTATTCGAGTCAGAAATGCCACTTTGGTCACTACCCCGAGGCGTCTTCAAAGTTGTATAGTCGGTTCGCCCGCGCTGTGTCGCCAGAACTAACACCGACTTATACTGCAAATATTAAACTCGTACCGCTTTATTGACATAAGAGGAAATGAACAAACTAAACGAATGAAAAATAACAGAAAGCTTTTTAAAGTCGATTACTGCTTTTAAAAGTTGAAATTTGAAATTAATAAGTTGTAAGTGGCACAGCGTTTGGCTGTAAACGTGACAATTGTGGATGCAATTCCTACTCGGGAATTAATAAAATTATAAAAGTATATGTGGTCTGGTAACCAGACAAAGCGCGTTGTTGAGTTCCGCAACTCAACACGCCATATCTTCAATATTGGTCGGTGCGTGGACAATATAGTACACTAAGTTTTCTCTGCCTAACATGCTATGTCCCCGAACATCATTAAAAATCAACAAAATAATAATAGCGATAATAGTAAAAATATATATTATGCATGTTACAGTATGAGGCCCGTCGTGCCGCAGGGCCACACGCGTGTAACTGTAAGTACGACAGGTTGTGGGTTCGATTCCAACTCGAGGAGATGAAATATTTTGTATTTTAATTTCTTCAATCGTGTCGTAGCAATTGTGACGTTGAATTCCGCTAATCAACACGCAATGTCTCTAGAATTCCGCGAAGAGTGGTGTGCGGAGTGCCTTAACACTGGGCTTCCTCTGCCTACTGCGGGATGCTACATGCGGGATAGCGCGTGAAGCTGACCAAACATGTTACAATGTCTCCACATCCCACAATACCTGTGGAGAGTAGGTAGAGAAAAGTAATAATGCTTCCTCCTCCTCTGTTTACTTAAGCTTAAATTTGTATGAAATTTTCGTTGTCGCGGCGTTATGTATCGCCATACAACGTACGAACACAGCCGGAAAGTGGACAACAGAGCGTCTCTCTTACTAAATGCGTAACAAACTGAATAAAAAAATATTCTCGAATAACTGACATGGATGAAATTTTTTGTCATTCTTATTATTATTTAAACATTATAAATAAAAACGAACTTGACTAACTTTAATTTTAATTGGACGCAATTTTAGTGTTATCAATAGTCGTCGTAGCTCAATAAGCTAATCTATATATTTTACTTTGGACCCCTTTTACGAAAATTGCGCAGAAAAAACCTTTTATTAAATTTGGCACACATAGTTTATATGCAGGACAAGTGACGAACGTTAATATTTTTCAATAACAATGCTTATAAAGTACATTAAATCAATAAATAAAACGATACCAGTATTTGACAATATTTACACTTTTATGTATATAAAGTGGCGTACTCGTACATATCGTTGCCATGACAACGTCAACGTGTATTATTATCGAGTACTCTATCGCTCTGTTGGGGGTTTGCACTATATTGTTTACGACACCGGCATTAACTATAACTAACACAGATGTTTAGGTAGGAACCACCGCACCGCACCGCGCGCGTGGACGTAAAGCAGCATAGCTCTAACCATACGTAGGTTTGACGGTACGTTTATATTTTTTAACGTTTTCGTACAAAAATAAATTGCAATCAAACTTTACAAAAATATAGACTTACATTATTTATTTTTAAGGAGTGTAATATATGATTTTATTCTCATACATTTATCGTATTTTGAAACGAATCTCATGTGCTGGCAATAATCAGATTTTTTTTATGGAAGAGGACAAGGCAAACGAGCGTTCGGGTCACCTGATGGTAAGTGATCACCGTCGTCCACGACCCCGTGCAACACCAGAGGAGCTGCAGGAATGTTGCCGGCCTTTAAGATAGAGATTAGTCGCGCTTTTTACACAAATATTTGAACTGGATTTAGCAAACCTATGCTTAAAGCTTTAAAAATATCAGCCGACGCAAAAAAGGTAAATTGACAACCACATTGATAAAATTTAAAACAATGAAACAATAGGTAAGTACATATTAAAAGTACACCGTCCACTTCACCAACCGTCAGGTACACGTGGGATCATTGTACGCGCCATATTACACGAACATCAAATATTTATTTATCTATTTATGAGTGCGATCCCCACTCGAGGAGATGAAATATTTATTTAAATTTATATTTCCATTTCTTCGCTCTGGTGTCGAGCAAAGCGCGACGTTGAGTTCGGCCACTCAACACGCAATGCCGCCAGAATTCGGCAGAAAGTGGGGAACGGAGTGTCTTAACATTAGGTTCCCTCTGCCTACCCTGCTGTGTGCGGGATACAGCGTGAAGCTGTTTATTATATATTAATTTATTTATTTGGACACACTATGGCTGTAGGCTCGAAAAACGAACACGACAATAGTTGGTACATTCATCCATGCACAAAAAATTATACAAAAAAAATACACAACATTTTAAATAGCACTTTGGTTACAAATTAGATTAAATTAGGAAAAAATATAAAAGGAAAAATTAAATAACTAATTCTTATTTTTTTTTATATTTAATTTACATATCTATACTAAAATTATAGGGTTCAAAATTTATTTGGTTGAACGTGTCTCGAGATCTCAGGAACTACTCATTCGAATTGCAAAGTTCTTTTTATATACAAAATCAATTTATTGAAACTTGATTGCGGCCAGTGAGGCGCCGCAGGTAGTTATTTAACTGCGAACCGCGTGGGGTCCTGAGGCCCGAGAAATGCGAGGGTATTTTAAGGTATTTTAATAGGACGAAAGTCTTATTCAAAGATCAATAAAATTAAATACAATTTAAAAAGCAAACCCAATTTTAGCTTCACGCTGTATCCAGCACTTAGCTTGGCAGAGGAAACCTGAGATCCTTGTGTTAAGACATTCTGTTCCCTATAACACAGATTCGTTCCCCATTTTCCGAGGCATTACGTGTTGAGTGGCGGAACTCAACACTGCGTTATGCCTTGACCCCTGAGCGAAGAAATGAAAATATTAAATATCTTATTTCCACGAGCGGTAATCAAATACAAAGCCTGTCGCGTTTACAGTCACACGCTTGTGCTCTTGCGCCACGACTGTCATGAAAATAGCAGAATAAAATATAGAAAATAGCTTATTAGCCCTATCTGTCTATGAAATATAAATAGACTGCATCGAATAAGTGTGCGCTGTCAAAGCAATGTTTAATATTTTTTACTGTCATACTTTCTCTCGTTAATGTCACGATGCACTCTAGTAGACTATGAAAGGTGTAGGTATTTGAATACGAAAGGAAGAGACCTTTTAACAGTCAAGTAAATAAGTTTACCTTTAATTTATATGTATATTTATATACACGCTATCGCGTTGTAAAGGAGATAATGCATCACTGCACTCGCTATGGTAGTGGGTTTGATCAAAACCCACTTTATATTAGTAAAATATTCAATAAAAAATAAATAGCTTACGAATCTATAAACATAGAAGATCTTGTTAGATAATAACTATAACTTTAAAGAACCACTACACGAAAATATCAAATATTTCGCTACAAAAATGATCGATCAGTTAGCCAAAGTGACAAAACTATCCAACTTATCTAACATCTCTAACCTACTGAAGCTGAAGTACAAATTCTTAGTTGTTGATATCTTCTGAAAAGTTTTTAATGAAGTGTCGTTTCAAGAGCATTTATGAAACTTTCAAAAATAAAGAATTTACTAGATATATACTACTACTTTAAAAATGTATAAAAATTTTAACGTAGCAGTATTTGATTTTTCTTGGAAACCGTTCAAGCGCTCCGACCACTACCTAAGCCTTACGTTCTCATCGAGCTACGCCGAAATTCTTATATGCTTGTTACGACTTATTTACATTGTTAGCATCTGTAGGGAGATTTTTACAAATTTCCACTACCCAAAGATCGTTTGACAAGAGAGAATGCTATTTATTAAATATTTGTAACATTTTCAAAGTGTTATTCCATACTTGGGAAAGAAAAATACTTTTTTAGAAACGTATAACGTAAAAAAAAGTAGATTAAACAATAAATTGAAGATTGAACAATATATGCACGTACGGTGTAAGAGATAGGTGTAAGTGCAACCTGCGTCTAATCAAATCATCAAATTTAACTTCTTCTTCTAACTTAACTACGTGCTTTATAATCGATATAATCGATATAATCTTTTCCTCAATTGAAAATGAACTTACAAAGACACTGTCTCCATATTTGAATGTTACACCGTACGAGTTGGAACTCCCAACCACAAATACACGAGACGTTACCATTATATGATAACAAAGAATATAAGAAATAAATATATTGGCGATATCCTTCAAAGAATACAGCCTATTGTTCTTTTTCAATATAAAACGTTCTAATTACCTACAATATGTCATGAAAGACCGTTGAGCTTTTAATAGTGAACAATTTTTAAATTGTTTCCAATGAAGTCCTAACAATCGGTATTTCTTATCTAATTTCTCTTACGTCAGTTTTGTTACATTATATATTTGTAAATGGCCTTCATTTAAACCTTTTTCTAAGATAAAATTTTATTTTAACGTTGATTTTATTTATAAAATGAAAAAGATATATGTAAAAAAACATATTTTTCTCAACTGATTGAAACATATACTATTTTGGTTTTCGCTAACATAAATGCTATTTTAGGGTTCGACTGTTCTTCGATTCATCATAACATAGCTAAATAGTCATAAATTATTTTTTCCCCGCTTTCGTCACGCATCTTGGCGTTGAGTTCCGACACTCCATAACAATGTCTCGAAAATTGAGAGGTGCGTGGAGACCGGCCTGCCTTGACACCAGGTGTGCTCTGCCTGTCCTGCAACGCTTCAAGAGTGGCAAGACTCTACGCTGCTATTCACAAATATAAATATTCTATAATTATAAAATATTTCATATACATTAGAAGTGCAAATGACTGTATGTATACGTTTAAAGTAGATATATATGTTTAGTTTCCTAATCGATATCCAGTACAAACTGGTGTGTAGTTCTTTGTCGGTTCGTTAGTGAAACTAATCAATCAACAATTACCTGCGAGCGTCGAACAGAGATTGTGTAATAGCTGTAATAGCTTTAAATTACACTTCGTTTACTTTTCTTCGAGCGGCGTTGAGCTCCGCCACTCAACGCGCCCTGTCTCGAAAATTGAGCAGTAAATAAGAAAAGATCACGCATGACACAATGTGAAGGTAAACAAAAGAAAAATAAATGTAGGATAACAAAAATCACATGGAATGTTACAAAGGCATCTGCAAATGAACTCTACTATCACTTCCTTCCTTTTGCTTACTCAGCAACATTATTTAGTCGCGTCTCAACACGCCGACTACGGGCAGTATCAACTTCGTTAGTAAGTGGGGAACGGCATGTCTTAACACTAGGTTCCCTCTGCCTAATCTGCTGTGCGCTTATTACAAACATACCTATAAAAGCAAGTGTATTATAGGACAAATAAAAGCTATTATGTTCTCTTCGAGATTGTAAAGAAAAATCCATAATGAAAGTGTCGGAATTTTGTCATTTTAGTGGTATTGTTTAAATGAATATCTTATAATAATTTATGATGATTTACATATATGATCATTTCATAAGGTTGTAAAACTAAAACTTTAACTTTACAACTAAAACAAAAAAGATTGTAACTATTACATACATACAAAGTTCGTCATCGTTCGTCATACATACATACATAATAAATCAGCATTCACGCAGCGCAAGAAGATTAATATGAAATATGAGGGAAGCAAAAGAACGCTTTTAATATTGGAAATGCATTATCCATACCATATGTGAGCTTTCAGAGCTTTTCTCTTTTCACGCCTGAAATACCGTCGCGTTTATTTTATACTTGCACTGACATTCACTTCCGGTTCCGCCTGCAACGTCTAATACACGAAATAAGTAATGTGATGTAATATAGCCTATATATAGTCGTTTCCTATAAATAGACTATCTAACAAAAAAAAACTTTTTTACTTTAAACCATAACCTGAGATAAGCATGTTCAAACAAACTTTTCAGATTTATAACATTAGTATAGGAGTACAAATGGAAAGTAATATGGGAAAGAATGTTGAAATTGGATAAAATTCTAGTTGGAATGTAATTTAAGGGGAGTTATAGTTGGTCGTTTTTTGAGCTCCAGCACCGCGCGGCGCACAGTCACACTGCACAGGGAGTGGTCATACCGCGATATTCAATTAAACTAGCTTGTGCGTGGGAAGTTTTCTTCTGTCCTCGTTAATATATTCTGATTAATTCTTCTTCCTCTGCTTGCACTGCTGACCGACTGACAGACCACGCACAAACTACTGAAGTCAGACAGTTGAAACTTAGCTTGTAGTTAGGAGTTCTCGAATTTCCTACGCTAGCCACGGACACACACACATGAGCCACCACTACTACAGCCAGAGATCATTGCCACGTTGCTAATTGGGTTTCCAATTGCGAAGACACATTTCCTGAGGCAGTAAAACGATTCGTATTTTTCAACCTCCTCTTTGTGAGATTTGAATAATAATTATTATTTGTTTATTACTAATTGTTTGTACTATATGTACATTATTTTACTACAATAATTATAATAAGTCACTAAGTATATTTCTCTATCTTATACCGTATGTCAGGGTTGCAGTTGAGAATATAATCTTATAGATCTACTGTATAGCTCACAACATAAAACATATTATAGTCATTCATGATAATTACATAAAGTATAATAAAAATCAAATAAATCAGCTTCATGCTGTATCCCGCTCACAGCCGGGTACGCAGAGGGAACCTAGTGTTAAACTCCGTTCCCCACTTTCTGCCGAACGAGAGGCATTGCGTGCTGAGTGGCAGAAATCAACGCCGCGCTTTTGTCTTGACACCTGAACGAAGAAATGGAAATATAAATTTAAGTAAATATTTCATCTCCTCGAATGGGGATCGAACCCACAACCAGTCGGTTTTACAGTAACACTTTGTGCCGCTGCGCCACTACTGGCCTCTAATTACATAAAGTAAAAATATTGGTATAATTGGATAATATTTGATATTTAGGCCTCCCACGTATTTTAAAGGTCGTAAAAATTGTATGCTTGTGTGTGTGTGCGTGTTGCGTGGTCTGCACCGGTCTACGCTGCTGTTTGACAATACAATGAAGAACTGTGACAACTCTTTCAGTCTAAACAACAAATTCAGTATCAGTTAGGTAATAATTTTACACAAAATTTAATATTTTTTTCGCAGTTACAAACTTTTTCTCACATATCAGAGTAGGCAGAAGGAACCTACTGGTGAGTCACTAGGTTTCCCACGTACTGTCCGCCTCTCAAAAGGTTGTGTGTAGAATGGAGGAATTAAACGCTGCGCTTTGTTTTGTTCGGGAAAATGACGATAATTAATTAATTATAGTGGGAATTGAAGATGTAACCGTCGCGTTTTCAGTCTATCTTGTTTCCACTGGCCACTATGGCCTTAAAATGTATTTATAACTTATAATATATATTGTTAGCAAACTCGTGTAAAAAAAAGATAGATGTAAGTGAAAAATACTATAAAAGCAATAAAATTGTGTCAATCGAGGCAGTTGCTACTTGCCTGTAGGCCACGGCCCGTATTGGAAGGAAACTCCTGTGATGTATTGTTTATTAGATGATACATATCACTCATTGTAATTACGTAGAATCTATTTCCGAATAATTTTCCGAATACATTTTATCTTTTTTTTACAAAAAAAAAAAAAACGTTAACCACTTCCGATTTCAAATAAAAACTTTAACACTTCCTGACAGAACCAAACATTCTGTTCCCTACATTATTATTAAACATACTTAGTCTTACTCTGTACGACCCCCCATACCTGACCCTGCATTACATCAATACTCGTTACTTAGCAACCGACTAATATTGAAAACGAAATTATTTATAACCCTCAGGGAAACAAGTACGTAACTTCTTTCCATATATTTCCCGCTTATTGCCCAAATCAATCTAGTTTTGACCTTATTCGTAATAAAGTTAAGTGTTTGTGATGAATACCTATTTATTAAATAGGTATCATGCAAACAACAGGGTAGATGGGAGGAAACCTAGTGCTAAGATATTCATTTCCCCATGCACCGACCAATTTTAGAGACATTAGTGTGTTGAGTGTTGGAACTTAACGCCGCGCTTAACACATTGCCACATTGAGACAACCAGAGCGGGGAAATGAAAATAATTTAAACATGAGCATTGGTCCCCTAGTGGGGACCGACTCTATGGCCCGCCGCTTGAACACTCAGACGCTGTTCCACAGCGCCACGTGATAGCTTCAGTTATTTGCAGAATATTTCTATTAAAAGTAATCCTATATTTTTTTTCTAAAAAAAATTTACTGGAAAATTGACTATCCAGTAGTTTCTGAGATTAGCGAGCTCAACTAAGCAAACTTTAGCTTTTATAATGTCAGTTTAGATTTAATAAATGTTATATATTACACAAATGTCACCGCGTCTCATTTTACTTTGATTCCTTACTTGTAATAGAGTTATTCAAGTTTTAAAGAAAGTAGTAGTTGCCTCGACGACTGAGGTAAATGTTGTGAACTAGTTAATAACATAATTCAGCGTATTTGACGCCAGCATATGAAAATTATCTTAGAGTAGGTGAGAAAATCTAGTGTCAAGACACTCTGTCCACCACCCGGGTTAGTGATTATATTAGAAATATTTTAAAAACGAAAATTAATTAAAACCTTGTGTAACGTTGAATTATTTAAGAGCGAAACAAATGTTATAAATGTAAATATTAAAGATCATCTATGAAGTGCCGTATGTGCGGAACTCAACAGCATTTGAGGTAATGTTTATATTTAAAGCGTAAATTGTTTAGGTTTTAATGGCGCAGTGTGACTCTCGCTCACTCGAGTAAACAATTATATTACATTTACATTTATTTACCCGCTCTGGCAGATACAACGTGGCGTTAAGTTCCACCACTTAACACTCAGTGTTTTGAAAATTCGAAGGTGTATTTCGGTGTGTATGCGAACGGAGTGCTTTAACACTAGCCTACACTGTAATACAGGAAAAAGCGTGAAGATGTTTTATAAATTATTATCCTCTATTACCTTATTGTATTGTATTATACATATAACCTGACCGCTATGGCCAAAATATAATAACTAAAAATGCGATACCTCTATAAAAACAAAAAATTGTCATAGTTAAGTGATCAAGGAGCCCTAGCATAGGTACTGTTTAAGAGTAGTAGATTCAAATAAACATTTTTAGTTATGAGGCCGGTCGTGGCGCAGTGGCACAGGGTGTGACTGTAAAAACCGACTGGTTGTGGGTTCGATCCCCACTCGAGGAGATGAAATATTTACTTAAATTTATATTTCCATTTCTTCGCTCTGGTGTCGGGGCAAAGCGCGGCTTTGAGTTCTGCCACTCAACACGCAATGCCTCCGAAATTCGGCAGAAAGTGGGGAACGGAGTGTCTTAACACTAGGTTCCCTCTGCCTACCGTGCTGTGTGCGGGACACAGCGTGAAGCTAATTTATTTTTTATTTTATTTTTAGTTTAGTTTTTTTATTTGCTATTTCTTTGTCACGCATTATGAAGCAATCTGTAAGTAATTTTCTAATAAAGTGCAGCTAACCACGTGAGCAATTTTCTAACGGCGTTCGATCTCTATTAACATTTTTATTGTGTGGTAATATAAATATTTCTAATACTATACAGTAAGCACGATGTGGCAGCCCGCGTTTTGTGTTCGATTTCTATTCGGGAAAATTAATTATTTGATTTTGTTTTACTCTGGTAAAAAGTTGAGTTACGCCATCGAATCTGAGCGTTTTAACATTGAGTCCTTCCTGCCTACCCTACATGGGGCACATCATGAAGAAGTAAAAAAAAAATGACGTATCATGACGATATTCTGTGATATGAATTGGAAATCTCCATACGAAGTGAGAATTTAAAACATAAATATCGTCTTGAACGTTGAATGCGATAGGTGCTTATTGCAAATGTACATACGAGAAGGTAGAGCTTGTTTTTCACGTTGATACATATTAGTAACGAAACAGAAATTCATAAAAGCCTAAGCCTCCTAATACCATCTCAATTACCCCTACGTTATACAATCAAACCAAATATTATACAACAATAAGCGATTAGCACATAACAAAACGTATGAAAAAAGCACATTTTCCGCAGCAATTCTAAATTTTATTTCGGAAGCTCTTCGAAGATTTATTGGTAAAATAAAGATAAGAAACTAGCGCTCATATCGCCGCTGGTGCGGGGGTTCCGTACTGAGCGAGTATAAAATGTTGATGACTTGCTTTATATTACTTTTAAATTACCTTTATAAAGTACCTATTGTGAAAAAATATGAATAATTTGTCTTTATGATTAAAATCTAGTTACAGGGTGACTAACAGACAAAGCACTGACGAAACTAGAAAGTTTGTATATAAAAATAGGTAGGTGACGGAGTGTAGGGATTTCTCAAAATGCCTACGGTAAAAAAGACACGTCTTTCGATTTTACGTCTTTAAATCTTTGCAAGCAAGCTTTACAAACTAACATGGACAAAACTAGATCCGAATTTAGTAATCGGATCTAGTAGTCAAAATAAACAAAAAAAAACGATCTGATAGATTCATATATACGAAACCAGAAACAATAGATATATTTAACAAATTAAAAACCATTTGATACACTAGATCAAAGGCAAGTACTTACAGTTCAGCCCCATATCATGGTAGGTGATGATGGCCGGCTTGGCGCGGTCGCCTTGGATGGCCACCATGACGTCCCCGCGGTCGGTGTGGATCCTCACCTCCTGGCAGGCGGTGTCGCTGAACCGGCGAGCGTTTGGGAACTGGAGCTGGATGTTCTTCAGTTCGATGTCGTCCATGCTGTCGATCGGCAGCAGGCTGTAGGGGATATTGTCGTTTCAGTTGGAGGAAAGTAGCTGAATTGACTGACATCGTTTAATTAATGAAATAATTATTAGTTAATCTAAAATTTATTTATAATTTAGTAAGAAAATATATTTGTGATATTTGTATTACATGTTTGTGACGCAATACCTAAATAATTTAAGTAGACTAATACATATGTCGCTCCTTTGATAGTGAATTCACCCACTTACTTTCAGTCAACCCACGTATTACAAGTTTCGAGACTTTTAGAAAACCAAGTCGAACAAAACAAAATATTAAAATTTTACTTATAATCTAAAAGTAATGAAAACAAATTCTATTTGTTTAACCGTGCCACGTGTATGGTCCCCTGTTTTCAAAGTGGTATTACGTGACAGGTCTCTCTTCACCGTAGTAAGTATTATAATTAGCTACCTAATTATAGTGATTACAAAGGATTAAAATTAGTTTATTTTAACATTTATTTTTTTAATGTGAGTATTGCCGCTGTATTTTTGATGTCCAAGATCTGATAGAATTATTTTACATTAGCTATAGGAGCTGGTATGGATCATCATGGCACGTCCTAAATGTGCGTATGTTACCTATCATATATTATGTAAGGCCATTGTGGCGCAGCAGCACCGTTTCTGACTGTAATCACGTCGCAGCTACAGATATATCCCACTCAACGGCTGAATTATTTTAATTTCTACACCCTGCTAACAAGACAAAGCACGGCGTCGAGTCACAGACTTAACGAGCGTGTTAACACTAGGTTCCCAGATGCCACAGCGGCTCAGCCTACCCTGCTGTATATGTGATACAGGGTGAAGCCAACATTGTTTTTATTTATATCTCGACACAATTCCTGCACGCAAGCTGCATCACGAATATTCACAAAGTCCAACATATCCTTGTGCACTCACAACAAACGAGTACATAAACGTAAGTAATACTATTTTTCAAGTCGCATTTTATATAAAGGTATAAGCGATTGCACTGAGCTCTAACAAATTTTACTTGCTACGACTAGCTTTGACTGTAATGCTATATTAATGTAAAAAACGATAAAGGTAATTTTGTTGTTTTTAGGGTCCCAAAATGAAAAAGCGAAGCCTACATAGGATCACTTTGCCGTCTGTCTGTTAACATCATTTATCCCGAGTTGGCGTGGGGATATTAAGCTTAAATTATTAACAAATATTAAGGTCTACGGTCACTTGAACTGCTGAAACAATCAAGCTTCTAAATTCTACGCGTAATAAAGTTTGGCACGAAGTGCGAACTTACACTGCAGATAAAAACAATCCGAAACGTGAAAATTATTAGGTATTTCATAGAAAAAATAATTAAATATTTCTATTTTTAGTTCATTTCATTCAAAATGAGTGCCCGCAGTTTACGTTTATCACCTTTAATCGCCGCGTTATCAAACTATAGACTATTTCTCGTACTTATAATTATCAAATTTGGCGAAAAGTGAGAACTTGCAGTAAAAATTCTCTATTTGTGATAAAAATCAAAATAATATAGGTAATACGTCCGGCAAGTAAAGTTTATCAACTTCCTGTTGACCTACAATGAAAATTAAATTGGTCCGGAACCATAGATCCAACTAGGAGTCCAATTCGTACTTAACTGGTTTTTTTTTTATTTTCAGCATCACACGTCATAAGTAGAGAGAATCGTGATCAAATTCTTTCATTGCTTCTCCACCAAACTTAGGGCGCCTTACTTTTTATAGGTTATTTTCCAACTCGGGCAAATACTTTCTTTTATCCAACCTCGTAAAGCAACGTTGGCCTCTTCCTGCTAAAACGTCATATCCTTTAAATAACCAACAAGCGGAGAATAAATAATAAGTTTTATTTGTCACACGTTTTATTAGGCAACAAACTTTTGAGCTTTATAATATTAGTATGGATGATTCGCCATCTACCATAACAATTCATCTCACAGTGATAGATCACTACAGCCGCTCCCCATCTCCGGGTGCGGGTGTTTAATTATATAAGTATATTTGTTTATACAATAAGAAGATAGTTAAAAAATCATTCAATCTGCACTTTCTCATAATTTTAGACATATTATCTAACCTAACCCAATGCCGCACGACATTTATTGCATTTTCTTTAACACCAAATTCCCTATATATTCTTAAAATGATGATGAGATGATAGATGGGCACCGTAGTTAATGGGAATTGACATTACTTTACAAAGTATAAGGAGAGGCGCGCGCAACAAGTATTCTCAACTCAACTAAAAATGTAACGGATTCAGAATTTTATTTTTATTTAAAAAATCTATTTAAATAATAAAAAAAACGGTTTAATCAATTATTAAAATCGGTTGCTATATCAACGACATATACTAAAATCTTTAAAACTATGCAACTAATTTTATTGCGTTTTAAATTAATATACGGAGCGATTAAAGTGGAAAGTTTACAAGTAGAAATAGTACATGCTTATTTTTAAACTTCTTATGGGAGCGAATACAGCTTCGTAACGTAATGCGTAACGACGTCAATCTGTCTGGCTTCCTTTTCTCTCACTCTAACTCACTGCGCTAGAGGTATGTCGGACAGACGCTTTTCTCTCCTCTCTTCGCATGGCTCAGAAATTAGTGTGCGATAGGCGTATACTGTTGACAGTGGACATTTAACCTAATATAAACTAAATGCCATGCGTGGATGATGCAGAATAAAATCATCATACTAATAATGTACATACCCAAAATTCTAATGTAGATATGGTAGGTATATACTTTTTAGAAACCATATAAACATTTTTGCGTAGCGGGATTTGCTTATGCTTATGTGCTTGTTACAACTTATTTTTGTTGCTAGCATTTCTCAGAAGGGAGATTTTTATAAATTTCCGGTACCCAAAGATAATTACTTAGAATTATCACTTGGCGAGAGCTTTTGGCTAATTAATAAATTTTATTTTACATTTTTAAAGTTTCATTCCACACGAAACCACAAGCAAAATGCTTTTTAGAAAATATATAAAGATTTGAACGTAGCGGGATTTGAACCTACGCCTCTTGGAAACCGTCCAAGCGCTCTAACCAACTAAGCCATATGTACTCATCGGGCTACGTCGAAATTCATATAAGCTGGTTACAACTGATTTTAGTTGCTAGCATCTCTGTTGGGAGATTTTAATTATAAGAATGTATTATAAGCATATACTCGTAGTAGCAATTTTATTATAAAACAGAAGCTGTTTCGCGTGCAGCGAAACAGCTTCTGCTAGCGGCGGTGTCTTACTCAATGTGATAAACACTGACATAATCATATTAGTTTACGATTCTGACTACTATATTTAAATTATTATTATGTGACTATAAAGTGAGTGAAATTGTGAATATGATTCAATTTAGAAAAAACAGTCGAGTGAGCGTCGGACACGTGCAACGAGGGTTTTCTACCAATTGCATTATTAGAGGTCTTGGCAAATGTAAATCTGCTGGTGTATGCACTCATTTTGTATGAAATAAACTACAAATATAAGTTTGTACACTCTTCATTGTATATGAACAGTCTTTTGATTGTGTTTACTGAGAAGTTTATTTTTTGTGCTGCAAGAGAACGGTGTAATTCCAACTCGATATGCGCGAAAAATAATGTATCTATATAAATAAAGGTTCTATGTTTTCCTTTTGAGACAAGGAACCCTCATAAAAATGTTTAGTCATTAGATTGTTTTGGATATGTTCTAGATTCTTATAATAAGAGAATATACTTATTTAAAAATACAATGTTCAAAATCATTCAACCGTAAATAAATATTTTCTAGTAAAATATAGAAAAAGGGGAAGTAATTGTGGCTATAAATTTAATTTAGCGTCTAATATTGCTTAGATCTATAAATCAGGTACTGCGTCCTTGCCAAGTGGGCACGGTGGCACGGTGGCACGGTGGCAGGGTAACGGGGAGGCGAGTCGGTGCGGAACAGCGATAAGTAAACTCGTTGCCCACTTGCAAAATGCTGAGACTTTGCGAAGACCGGTTAAATTTTGAACTTTGTTTATGATATTTGCCTAAAAAATATATTTTTTTAATTATAAACATTTTTGCATTTTAGTTGAGAACCATTACCTTACTATTTTATACAAGCTTTTTGGTGAAATAAATAGGAGTTATGAGTTAGGCATAGCGCGCACTAGTGATTTTTGTCACCGTGACTGTTACGTCACTGTCACCGTGTACATCACCCTAAATGAAGGTACGCCCATTTGGATACGTGACAACTGGGTGACTTTATGTCCGCGGAGGATGGCAACACGCCCGTGACGCAACTGTCACCGCGTCCATAGATTTGTATGCCCGTGCGCGCATTAGAGACTAAATGTCACTTCGTGCCCCCTCCCCCTTGCGGTTTCCATATTAGTCGTCTTCCGCATAAACAAGAAACAGCAGCGTGTTGCATTGCAGCTCCGAATTTTAATTTCAAGAATGGCGTCAAGTTCATCACCAAGGCAAAACGTGTGTTTTCATGAAGATGAAATAGACAACGACATACTGATTGACGAAATTGAGTTGAGGCCATAGCTCTATGACAAATCCCTAAACGATTATTCTTTTTACGTTTGCTTTTTTTTCTATTTCTTAATATAGGTGCACAGACAACCATCTCTTCGAGATCCATTTAATCAAATGTAAAAAATTTCGTCACTGTCATCGCAAGTGCGCGCAGTCGCGATAAGTATGGTGACATGACAGTGACAAAGAATTTATTGTCACCGTGACAAAAGTCACCAATGCGCGCTATGTAATATAAGGGATATTGCTACTATTGACATTATGTACAATAGCATTGTTCAACAAATGGACAATTAATACATAATATATTTTTCACTTCGAAACAGTAAAAAATCCCTGAGACTAGCGCATTCATGTACTCGTATATCATATCCAATACGTGATAAGTGAAAACAAATGTTACACATTATCAAATTAGAGTAATGAAACTTCTTAACAATAGATATAACATTTGAACTGGCTACCATCGCATAGCGCCAGACTCGGCCTACCGTGCTAAGACGGTGCTTATTGAATTGTTTCAATTAATAGAACATACGTAGGCTAGAAGATTGCTCGAGTTAGACAACATTCAGTTCAATTACAGACGAGCAGATGTCGTGCGAGCTGACGACAGTCGTAGTGGGGTGTCTGAATTGTATGTTACAATTATACAATTGTAAATCAATTCTTTCAGTTTACCAAGAAAGAACTTTTAGTATGTAGACTCTCTGTTTTCAAGTCTTCGAAAACTTTTTAAAAATATCTTCTAGATTTTTGGAAATAATCATATAAAAACTGAAAGTACAAATACTAGGATAAAGTTACAGTAAAACATTTACTCAAGTTACTGTGTCTTAAACGACGTAATTTATCTCCGAAACCCAAGTTACATATGAAGGTATAATAAATAAATCAAATCAAATTAGCTTCACGCTGTATCCCGCACACATCAGGGTAAGCACGAGAGGAACCTAGTATAAAACACTCCGTTCCCCACTTACCGCCGAATTCTGGAGGCATTGCGTGTTGAGTGTTGGAACTCAACGCCGCGTTTTGTCTCTCACACCAGAGCAAAGAAAGAATATAAATTTAAATAAATATTTTATTTCCTCCAGTGGAAATCGAACCTACAACCAGTCGCGTTTACAGTGACACACTTGTGCCCCTGCGCCACGACCTGTCCTCGATATAAATGATCGATATGAATGGTATGATAGTTACCCGCATATTGTTGGTAAGAAGAGAGAATTTTGTGATAAATTACTCTGTTCTCCTCAGCATTCCACATCGTTGACATGCTTCAACATGTGGTTAATCATATTAACCACATATGAAAAACAATAAAATCTATTATTAAAATCATAGAACATATCCGTAACAAATGAAGTGACGGCTTCGAGGACATATTTTAAGCGCAGTGAGACAACGTCCGACTGTAGAAGAGATGGCTGTGAGTTCATTACCCCGCTCTGATAGTCACAGTGCGGCGCCGTGTTCATAGGTGATGAAACTTGATTGCGCGGGGTCACTAGGTTTCCTCTTGACCACTCTGCTGCTGCTAATCCATTTACCGAAAAGACAATAAAATTACTATGTACATAATCGTTATGTATTTATATTTCAAACGTATAGCAACAATCATTTCGAACTTTTCCCCGGGATTTTAATGACACAAAATGGATTTTCCAGTCCACTTGGATGTCATTTGGATAATCGTATTGCTCCCTTCTCATAAAAATATTTTCCTAAAAAATATAATACTATTTCATTGGATAAAAAATTAAATGAATTAAAGAAATTATATCTTAAAACAAATAAGGATTAATAAAATTAAATTTATATTGTCACCAGTCTTTATCCGCGGCTTCGCCCGCGATGATGTCCTTTATATTCTTTTTAAATATATGTAGAAACTTTCATTATGATTGGTTGAATAGGCAGGACTCCACGCTTCCCGCTCCACGCACGCGTTAAGTTCCGCCCCTAAACACGATATCTAACGGTAGGTTCCCTCTGCCTACCCTGACATTCAGGACACTTTCTAAAAGAACTTGTAACGATATACTTATTTAAGCACACATTGAGTTTACATAGCTGAGCTGTTTAATAATAAAGTATACCTACTCAGTAATTTGTGTTGGGTTCAATTTTAAGCATAGTGTAAGTAACATGGGAACCTTATGTTGAAATTCTAAACATTCTAATCATGAAAGGCTTACTCATAAAACACATATAAAATGTGGCGACCTATAATCAAGCTGGTAAGATTTTGTTTGTTAGGTATAATATAAAGGGTGACCACACGCTGCTCCGAACACATGGTCAAATCGAAATAGCTAGGTACTCGTAGATTCAAAGTGCGGGCGAAAAAAGTGGTATAGTGGTTTAGATCGAATCGATAAACTTGATGTAAAATGTTCGAATCGATAAACTTGATGTTCAACCTAACCCTATCTACAACAAAATGACAAGATAAATAAAACATCTTAAAGTCAATGGATTTTAGAAATAAAAGTAATGAAAGCTTTACCTAAACTTTGTTATATAACAAAATATTTAACCGGCACTACAAATTAGTTTTTCAGGTATTGTTTCCTACTGGAGTAAACGACACTCCCGGAAAATAAACAGAATCAGATTGTTGACAGAACCAAGACCGAACAAACTTATTTACGTACATTGATTGCGACGTCTGTTTATGTTGGACGTTACGAAAGAGGCCATAAAAAATCTTTTCGAGATAATGCGTGTTGATAGGCGAAACTCAACGCTGCACCGCTGCTGGAAAATCAAATAATTTACATATAATATTCTTCCAAATGGGGATTGCTCTCATACACATCACGCTTACAGCCAAACACCTTCATTCAAAGGGGTCATTTATAGACAAAAAAATATGAAAGTCGTGAAACTTGGAGAAATATAGTAATGTTAGAAATCGGAAGCGGTTAACGTTTTAAAAAACAAAGATAAAAACACATATCGTCTATATGTTTCAAAATTATTCCGAAAGAGATATGTATCACCCAATAGCAATACTTCACACGAGCTTCCTCCCAATAAGGGCCGTTGCCTACAAGCAAGTAGCAACTGCCCCCGATTGATGCAATACTATTGCTTTGTAGATTTTTTACCTACATCTACCCTCTTTTACACTTTGTGAGTTTGCTAACACTAGTGACAAAGTTCTCATATAAAGTAGCGCTAGTGGTGAACCACTTTATTGTCCCTCTGTTGTAAATAATTATAAATAAATTTAAATTAAAAAAACTGTATCTGCGAGGTTGAAAATTTGCATTCATAATTTAGATTTCCCCGCTGGCTATACATCTGTATTTATGTATCTATACTAAGTGTATTTCTTTATTTTAGCTCCAAGCTTAATTCAATAAACACTGAGAGAATTTTTTACAAAGTTACTAAATTCGAAATATAAGTGAAAATTAAATATTTGATATTTAAAACAAAATTCTAAACGAAAGTACGAAAGGATTACGAGGATCTCCAGTCATATGAAATATGTACGTAGCTGAATTTCGTTATTGTTCCACGGATTAAAGGTCGACTGCGACGGGTACCTATACCTACCAATTTGAAATAGTTTTCAATATTGAATTCGAGATAGAATATTAATACCTTAAGCCTATTCAACGTATAAATTTCTAAACGTATTAATTTGCGATATCAATCTAAATATGCGTGGTTCTATTTAATTAATGACAGTTAAATCTTAATTGACTAAATGCGGCCATTTGTCAAGGTCTTAGAAATTTATTTCAAATATATAAATCAAAGCAAAGCTACTATTTTAGTAGCTTTACAGAAAATTATCCAAGTAAATTTATTAATGTTCAAAATTGTTTGTTTATGATATGATTTTATTTTCAATTCGATAAATTCTTGATTCAAATAGACGACTGCAAGCAGTTTGAATCGTCAGCAGTCGAAGAAACATAAAGCTACTACCAGTTCCGAAAGCAGTTTTTCTGAGACTACCAACAAACTCAACAATTGCCCCTTTTTAATATAAAGGTTACAACTTTATTCTTTAATATAATAATATTGTTTAAGATTCATCTTTCCAACATTCCTACACATAATACGTATACTTGAAATGATATACAATATACAAAGAAAGAAAGAAGAATATTTTTTCATCCAAATATTATAGTTTAAAAATAATAGTTTAGCAAACATTTTTCGAGCGTAGAATGAGAAAATAATTGTCGCAAGGCAGTTCTGTTGAGAAGGGCCCGCGAGAAACTAAAAAGTAGAAACACTTTTCAATATAACATTTACAAGTTTTTTATCAAGAACTATTAATGTTTAATGTCACTATCATCGACTAAACTATGGTAACATTTATTCTATACAATTGAACATGACCTCAGCCTGAAAAAGAAATCGATTTAAAGCTCAACTAACTAAAAAATTATGATTAATTGATCATATAAAATGATGCCAGTCGTGGCACGGGGAAACAAACTGTGACTGTAAAGGCGACTGGTTGTGGGTTGGATACCCACTCTAGGCATTGAAATATTTACTTCATTAAATTTATATTTCCATTTCTCCTGGTATCGAGGTAAAGCGCAACGTTGAGTTCAGCCAATCAAGACGCAATACCACTAGAATCCGGCGGAAAATAGGGAATGGAGTATGAAATTATTACCCGAAATGCCTATGGGAACAAGGAAAGCCGGATTTTACGTTTTGCAGCTCACCCAAATGATTTTTCGGACTAATACTTTTCATTTATAAAAATATTGAAAAAGAGGACAAACTAATATATAACTAGACCAGGGGTTCCCAACCTTTTCTTGACCAAGGACCACTTTTATATAATTCTTGGTAGCAGGGACCACTATGCATGTAGGTATAATAAAAATTAACTGTGATAATTAAACAGAAACTTTGCCTCACCATCCCCAGTCATAAAATTAAAATCGTTCGCGGACCATATTTAGGCTTCTGCGGACCACTGGTGGTCCGCGGACCACTGGTTGGGAACCACTGAACTAGACACACTATCTATTACGGATATCCAACAAAAAAAGAGTCAAGTAGAATTTTTAAATAAGGATATCACATATATAACGCCTAGCACGAGACCATCAAAAGAAAGCTAAAATATTGTTGATCAATACAAAAGATGGTTTGTTCCGTTTTTTATGTTGCGATTGACCTTTGCGGGCCAAATCAATATTTACCTACTGGTTAACGCCAAAACTCCATGCATTATTATTAAAACGTCTGTTTCTTTCTCCCTTTTCTTAGTTCAATTACAACTTGGGGGAATGATTATATTGGAATAAAATATATGAACCACGGACTACTGCAAAGTGTTCGAAACGTCGGGTTTCCAAAAATGTATAAAAATACTAAATATACGCGATTAATCCGTTTAAAATAGTTTCATTTAAAATGTGTAATAATCGTGAAAATCAAAGAACTTATTAGATGAAAAATAGTTACAATACTAGGTTCCCTACGTTAATCTTTCTAAATGCCAGAATAAGCGTAAAGCAATTTTATTATACAATTTCTCGCGATAGGAATCGGGACTAAAGTCGTCGCAAACAATATTATTCTAATTATAATATGTACGCAAGTATAAATAATGCAAAGTAAGTCACTGTGAGGAATTCAGTAATGTTTTCTCGTTTTTATATCATAGAAAACGAAGGAATATTTATAAAATTACACAGCTTAAGCTAAATCAATACACATATCAATATTTATTGATGGTATTCAATAAATAACTTAGCCGAAAATCCAGCTATCGTATAAACACTCGCAAACAGACTTTCAATTTCATTTATATGTAGATACTTATAAGTATGGTCCAGTCCAATATGCAATGTATTGTAAGCGGCTTAAATATCCTACAAGGAAAATGCTTTGCGTGTACTTCTTAAGAGCAAGCAAATAGGACCTCAAATAAATTGGAATATATTAAAATGTTTGGATTTATTTTACATTTATTTTACTCTATATCAGGCTCAGTAGTAAGTATTATCGACACGACTATTGCATAAGAATTAGAACATCAAAGGCGCAATCAAAGTAGTTTACAAGATAATTTGAAGTTTTGCAGAAATCTTGTAATGGAGTAAAATGTAAAAAATCTAACGCTACACGACCAAGTAGACTACATTTTCAAATGCTGAAAGCTACAGACGCTACGTATTATTAAAAAAGAAGTACTCTCTTTTAATAAGCCATACACAGCGAGGTCTTGAGTTTCAGCACCCAACACGCAATAGCAAACGCCGAAAAGTGTAGGAGGGCTCAATACTATATCCTGCATAGCACGATAGTATTTTAAGTGGCGGAACTCGACACCGCACTTATCTCGTTAAAACACCACCATGGCGCAGCAGAACAGCATCTGACTGTAAACACTGTGATTTTCATTTTTCTACTTTGCCAAGACTAAAAAGCAAAAATGTTAAAAAAGTTAATGTGATCAAAATAATCGTACGTATCATAATCAGCCAGCTGGCGGAGTAGCGGAGTAGCAGCTCACGTCTGCAGTAATTAATAGAGGTGAATGCCTTCTATGGGGTGGTCTGGTTTACTTCCAATTACTTATATGGGTTTCAAATGAATACTGTTCATAATGAAAGGATAACTCTGTTGCGCTTTTGCAAATTATGCAAAGTATGTTTCGCTGGGTGAGTCATTGAAATATCCATACCTATATTATAAATTCAAAAGTAACTCTGTCTGTCTGTCTGTCTGTCTGTCTGTCTGTTACGCAATCAGGGCCAAACTGCTAATTCAATTGTGATAAAATACTCATAAAGAGATACTTAAGGGTCTTCGGATGAACATAGGTTACTTTTTTTTCCCATATTTGTAATATTTTCGATATATACTAATATATTAAAATACTTTTTAG